>NNCF01134638.1:177606-226403 GCA_002313205.1 Laupala kohalensis
AGCAAGTCTCATGACCAAAACTATAACGTGTCCAAAAAACGGTAATAAATAAATGAATATGTGCTAAGAACACGGAGCCGATTTGCATCTCACTTGGTAAAATTATTACTTACTTACTTGAATGCTAAAGATAGTATAAACACGTAATATCATCACAATAATGAAGAGTGGCTAACCTCACACATTTTCGGTAGATACCACTCAACAGAAGAATTAACATTACAAAAATTCCAAAATTTCCACGAGAAAAAAACTCGAGAAGAACGCAAGTAAAAACATCAAATGAGATCGATTGATCTTCTCCTGATCGGTGAACATAAAAGAAAAGGCAAAAACAATCAGAAATTTCTGCATCACCTTAAATATTTGTTCAATATACTTCATACCGCATTTTATTCACCTTCACTACCCCCATAGATGATCATCATCTTGATACTCAATAAGAGGCTGGCATCAGCAAGGACACGACGCCGTAAAAAGTGCAAAAACGAGAGCGTTACATGATCGGCCATAGTCAACCGGAGTAACACGGAAAAGGAAAGAGAAGAAATTGCACGGCATGCAACTGGTAAAAAGAGCACAAAAAGTAAACATTCATCATTAAGACATACGAAGAAGAAACCGTCCTGTTGGAAAGAAATTGAACCACGGAGTGCGGATTAAGGGGTTAAAACAAAACACATGAAAAATAAAATGAAGCAAAGAATGCGGCAAGATGCTATACTTTCTGACATACAACAACAATACGCACCCGTTAAGGTGGTACTACTGTAGGTCGAATTAGGTCACTTAAATTTCCTAAATCTGCGCAAATAAACAGCGTAACACGTACTTATTGCGATTTCAGCTTAAGAAACGTGCCTCGCCGGTCATATAAATGAAACAATTAATGGTTTAACACAGTGACTCTTATGGTGAAACAGTTTCAAAAAAACACAACCTTTAAAATCACGAAAGTGATGGAATTTGTCTTTGATCCGTAGTAAAAATTTTCATACTATATGTTATATCACTTTTGTCTATATGTCACCGGACACGATAAAAAACGATATTTCGCTTTTTTTCGCGAGGTGTTGCCGTTGCGCTCAGCCGTCATATTTTTTATACGCTCTTGTGGATTCAAACAAGTCAAGCGAGTTCCTGAATATTGTTTTTACTACACTTTATCTGATAGATAAAAATTAAATCATGTTTTTCATCATTTTTTTCTTTTTTTTCATTTTATTTTATTGTTTTTCCCTGTGTCGCGGTAGTCTTGCCATTAACAGAGGTTTGTCTCGATAATATTTTGTTTTCCTGTCTTTGTCACAACGTTTTTTTCTTTTTTCTTTTTTTCTTTTTTCCTCAATTTGCATGCCTGAACCGTTCCAATTTGCCTTCTCTATGTAAGTTTCTCCTCTAACAAACACACCACACTTCCATAGGTTAATAATGGGGATAATGACCTTTTATACAACTGTATTAATTTCTCCTTTGGTTAGTTATGTTTAGTTATTCCTACCAGCTGAAGTCCAAATATTACTTTTTAATCTTGCTTCACATCACTTCCAAATGTTTTCTGTAATTTAATTTCTCATCTAGTGTTATTCCCAAATATTTAACATCTTCTTTAATTGTCAACGTCCAATCATCAATTCTCACAGTTGGATTGCGTCTGCTTTTCCCTTTATGTTTCATCCCTATTACTAGTCCTGTTGTTTTCGTCTTTGATGCTTCTAATTCAATATAGAAACTTATTTCAATGATTCTTTTCAATGTCGTTGCATCTTTCGTTTCTATTTCTCGCCGACTGTCTCCTGGGACAGACAACTAGGTCGTCCGCGTATGCCATCGTCGTGATTTCTAACTGCTCCAGTACCTTATTTAATACGACATTCCACAACAATGGTCCGAGATCACTCCTTTCTGAACATCCTTAAACTAATCTTTTAATTATCTTATCCTTACCCATCTGCAATAGGACATGTCTATCATCCAGATATGATTTTACCATCTGTGAGGTCCTTTCATTAACATTTTCCCTCTTCAATTCTTCTAGTGCAATCCCCCAATTCACACTATAAAAAGCTCCTTAGTAATCTATGAAAATTAGCAATTTATATCTATTTCCTCTTTGTTTATTAAACTCAGTAAATCCCCCAATGCATCTTTTGTTCCTCTACCTGCCATGAACCCATTTTACCTTTTACTTAGATTACCCACTAAATCCCGCCGAACTTCACGTTATATTATTTTGTCATTTATCTTCCCTACAACAGGCAACAATGTTATAGGTCCTTCATCATTATAATTCATAATGTTATAAAACAATAACAATAAAAATAAGGAAAACAATTTTACTTCCCAGTGATTTACCTAACTTGGAGCGCTAGACCCATCTTAAAAGACAACTACCAATTAATCTCAGTATGATGGAAATGCACCTAACTTATAACTTCATCTAACTTACGTCACGAACACTAATGTACATAAAGTTTTCAGAGTCAGTATAAATCAGGTGTTAATAAATTTAACATCGAAGATAGGAATCTAGAAAAGGTAGAACGTTTCTTAGCACGACCATAGTCCCTTGCTAAAGATAGTTACCACAGAGAAGATAAATCTCAACATGTATTTTTTTTTATTGTTGTATTTGTAAATGGGAAATGTAGCGTGCTATTGAAACTTATCTACATGGAGCGATAGGAGTTAGGAGTTGGGTGGTAGGTCATTGTTAGTAGGGGGTAAACCCGCTTAACTGGGTTTACCAACAACTTGGTCCACGTGGAGGGGTTAGTAGAAGTAGTTAGTAATAGTTTGAGTTATTGACACTAGGAGGAGGTGTATAGAGGAAGGAAGGTTTGCTTTTCAGTAGTCACAGCTATATGAACTGGGACATTCATGTGAAAAGCTACAAATTTTCTGGCCCCATCGGGACGTTGTTGTGATGACCAACAACACTACCACCTCCGCCACCGGTGGGGCTATAACATGTAATTGACCTCACGTCTCTCCGTAAAAAACGTGCCAAATGATCATGCACGGAGCAATACATTAACGTGAAAGCTGACTTTAAGAATAAATATGAAGAAATTAAAACAAAATTATATTTCATCTTTATGTCCCCAACATCTTAGTGCTAAAAGTATTTTGCAACCAGTTTTCCTGATAATAAATATTTTGCAGCAGAAAAAAAAAACTTTCGACACAAACCGGGTATAGATTATGACTACAAAATCTCTAATACAGGTTGGAACATTGAAGTCTTCCCCTACCAGACCGTGGTCTCTTGAAGTAACGAATTATTTGGACAGCCATCTTTTCGATTTCCTCCCTAACCCTCTTTAAAGTGGATATGATGAAGGAAATCAATAGGTGGATAGAAGAAGGAGGGTTCACTTTTCAATTGACATAGCTGTAAGAACTGGATCATTTAAGTGATAAGCTACAATTTATTTCCGGTCCTGTCAGAACTGATCGGGAATTGACTCACATGGTTACTTTAAAACCAAAAAGAACGAGAAAAAACTACATAAAATAAACACACGATATTCATAAGATCGCGGATCACTTACTGGTCCGCGAACTTTAAAACGATGAGTTGGTGTTTTACGAGGCCCATGAGGTTGGTGACTTCTGCTGTAAAGATGAAGTTTCATAAATTCAGAAGAGCATCATAATTCGTGAAAAAAGGAGGAAAATTATCTTAATCAATTCTTTGTACAATTTTCGTCTACCATACCTTCAATTTGTTTCTTACAAGAAATAGCTTCTACACATCCCGGCACGATGAAATGAACAATTTGAACCAATTGCCGAACAACGTCAACGTCTCCGTTTCGGACGTGAAGCTCGCGATCCTCGTCCCGGCACAGCAGATACACTTTGCTGCTTTCCCGGGCTCTCCGTCGCCGGCGTACAATCAGAAGCTGGCGGACGGGCGGACGCTTACCGGAGCTATAAGAGGACGCGGAGCCCGTTTTACTAGCGACACAGAATGGCATACGTGAGCTACGTGCACATCGAACAGGGATAGGTAGGATTAATTGAAAGTCGCCGCCCGCTACATCCGCGGCACCCAAATCCACAGGTTGCGGACAGGTCGTTGACTCACCCACCGTCGTCGGATTGAAGAGATTGTGGATATTGCTCTTCTTCGATATCTCTCATTTATTAGTAACAAACATTTAAACAAGTATTGAAATACAGTGAAAAAATGCCTCCAATTATTGGTCGCATTCCTAACGTTGTCAATATGTGACATCTCGTTTCGCTGTTTTCTCCATTAGTCGCTTTAGCTATATTTCTTACATCGCGTATCAAATTCACGTAGACACTGAAGTGCACAAAACTATCTTCTTCTTGATTTAAAAAAAATTCTTGTCTCTCCATCCCTTAATAGACACCATATGTACTCTTCCCTCCTCATATAAGTCGCATTCGTGGTATTACATTCCCTTTCCACGACATTACGTCCACACATCGATCGGATAAATTACGTCACTGGAAGAAAAGAGGGGGAAAATGAGACTTTTACTTTCGATGACCGACACTTCAAGGATTTTGGAAACCAAAACAGTAGAACATACTTATCTCTTATCAATGTCATATTTTTTGACAATAATTAATGTTTCGAAAATTGTACTAAGTTAAATTTTTACGATTGAGGTTCATCTAGAAAACGCGTGCTCGCCAGCAAGAATGCAACACAAAAACAACACAACCAATCCATAAGAAATAAGGCGGGACACGCCAATGTGCAGAATACTCTACAATTTAATGTTCATGAGGAGAGCGAGAACATGAAACTCCAAAGCAAGAGGAAGAAGAATTATAGAAGAAGGACAAATAAACTATATTAGAAGCAAGAGCACGTTCACGATGCCCCGCAAAGGTCGCTGCCCTTTGATGTTCCGGAGACGTGCAGGTCGAATGAGGAAATTGACGATTCAAGGATCTGCGTATGAAACAATTTAGTTTGACGGCAAGTACATTCATTTAAGATACACTACATTAAAAAGCTAATTCTCATCCACTGGGTTGTGACCAAGTTCCCAAGGGACATGCGAAAGGTTACTATAGTTATGGTCATAAAAAGTTTTTTTTTATGTTTTACAATATAAGAGATTAGTCTCCTCAGGGTTAGTGTGCTCGCTTTTAACGAAGAACCTCGGGTTCAATTTCTGTTCTCTTCCCGGTGAACCTTGAAAATTTGTAGTTTTTCTCATCAATTGATGGAAAAGTAAACTTTCTGTGGCTTCTTGCACACGTCAATATAGATTATATCTAGACGCTGCTCCCCTCCAAAATATTCAGGATGTGTCTAGGGATTAACTAACGTAGCATTGGGACATGGGTACTGCTCGTTATCGTGGTCTACAAAATATAAACAATTTAAAAATTTAATATTTGAAAAATAGTAAGAAATTGCATAAGACTGTAAATTAATTTACTTTGCGGGAGTTAACAAGGAAACATCCCATCAATTCCGATCAATGGCTCTAAGGTTGAGATGGATTTATTATTTCAGCCTCCAATGAAAAATCACGCATGTCCCCATTCACTTGGTGATTTTCACATTCAATTACTTAATTGGTATGTTGAGATCCACGCCTCTAGAAAATGCAGAGTTGAGTGAAATAATCCTTCATTATAAAAACCCTGAAACATTAATTAACAAAACACCACAAAAACAAAGATATCCAAAACAACAGTTCATGGTTTGATCCTCCTAAAAACAGTAATTTGGATTTTCTTCGTGATCTTTCGGCATTTTGTCGTCAGCTTTCGGCCATACTAAGATCGTAAGTCTTAATTATTTATGTTATTAATTAATTATTTTTTGATTCTATAATGGACGTTAATTGTAATAAAAATTCATTTTCTTCGCACCCTAGAGAGGAGACATTCCATCCATTCATTTCGAGCAGTACTATCCAGGCGTGGTCTAACCCCCGTGAAAAAAAGAAGAAAAAAATTCGTTTGTATTTCGTATGTTTAGTAACGAAGACTATTATTGGTGCAGTAAAAATATATTCTTACTGAATCGTAGTAAATAGTCTCATTTTGCGACAAAACTTCGAGATTTTCCATACACCCCCAGATTTCCCGCAAATCTAAGCCGTTCAAAAAATATCCCGGATATGCCACAGGAGCTGTGCCATGTACGACACATCATCGGCCTCGTCACAATTCCCAAACTGCAATGGGCGTCAGAAGACAAAAAGACCACCCGTGAAATTGATGGACGTCAATTCCTTGAAGGCAACTCGCGCTCGGAACACTACAATATGCTCTAATTCATGGAAGTGGAAACTTGGTTGTTGACTCTTCCTTATTAACCTCGCTATTAGCCTCGTCATTTCCATGACAAACGGCTGGTCGTCGCGCGAGGCACCGTCCTTCCCACTGCGAGAGAGAACTGCCCTGGCGTCTTCTTAATGAGCCGTGCACGCCGCCGCTCAAGGTGGGTTTCAAATGCGACTACGTCCGTAACTCATCGCGAGATCGACGTTTACATTAGCGGCTCTACGACACAGAACGAACTAATCGCGCACTTTCTTCTGTAACATACGCAGGTTGTTTTCGTGTGGGAATGATTCGGGAGAACAAACAAAACGGTCAACTTTTGTGCGCACTATGTACCATATGTGTACACTATATGCTGTATGGTACCATTCGCCACCACTATATGGTACTATATATAATGCAATGCTACACATACTAACTCAGAACGAAACCGTAATGTAATAGTAATTTACGCTGAAAACTCTTTCTGGGAAGCTATTTTTCATTTCAATATATTACATCCAACTTGGTACCAAGTCCGAAAAAGTATAATACTTATATTATACGTAAATAATAATAAACATTTTTTAAATAGAGGTTATCGTAACAATGTCAAAACGTAAATGCTAATGTCTATGCAGTACACATGTGTTAGTAGTCGCCCCAACAACTAACACTATATACATGTGTTAGTAGCCGCCCGCTCTTGATAAACTCCAATTCAGAGCCAGAAACAAAAGGTCGTATTTTAAATGGCCAACAAGCCGAGCGAGTTTTCGAGTGAGTACCCCATTATTACGAGTTTATTCCGTATGTAATGAGCGAGAAGTCCTAATTTCCCTGGTTGTGCAGTGGCAGGAGGTTGGGCTGAGGGAGTGGGGGAGCGTTCCCACGCCCACCGCGACCCCGCTGACGTCAGCGGTCCCGGCTTCGACATCCGGGCGTCCGCCCCCACCACCCAAACTACGTCGCTAGTGGCCCACCCGAACACAACACTCGTCACCGTTGTCACTAACCTCACGTCTCTAGTCTTCTTCCGTCACCGTCACAGATCTCGACCAAGAAGGAAGAACCGTTGTGAGATTCAAGGTACGCATTTTCATTTACTGAGTTTTTGTTTCTCTCCCAAATTCGTATCTTGAAACATTTGTATTTATTTCTATCCCACGATACCTCAACTAGCAGCGATTACCCTGATAATCCAGCTCAATTTATATGCTTTTTTCCATTTGTCAACTCTATTACCTTCCCTGCAGAGGGGAGGCGGGCGCGATCGGTCACAAGTCTTCTTCCCATTTCATTTATCGGTATTTTTTTTCTTGTATACACATTATTTCCTTATATAATATGTTCGTTTTGTAGTATCAATACGTACACTCCAATCATTGATATTCATCCACTTTTTACTTGATCGTACATTGAAACACGTAACGTCAAAATTAACGTTTTTCAACAACATCTCTTCACCATAACGCACCTGTAACGATAACTTTTACCCTCTCCCTAAAATCACGTAACGCTAGCCTCACTTTTTCTCCCCACCAGAATTTTGATACAATGTCTCCATCGGTGTGCTCCCACTTAGCGGATGAGTAAGTGGATTGCAATGATAAACTTTAAGAGTAAAAAGCAACCCATACAACTTACTCAATAGAACTAACAGTAACATAACTCCAAGGGAAACACCCCCCTTTCCCTTCATAAAGCATTAATTTACTATTATTAAACAACAATAGTTTACTATTGCCCTTTAAAAGTAAATTATTTATTTATTCACAAATCTACCATAGATTTACACTGAGACTGACACTACACTGGCCATCCACAACAGAATACTCGTACGGCCTGGGACACTTTCCCTTTCAAGGTTTCCGATTTAATTATTAAGAAGACTACTTAACCCGTATGATTTAAATTTAATGGACAATGGAGTACCCATGTAACTCACGTACAATTCCCTGTTAATCTTGTTTACACCAGCATGGTCAGACGCATCAGAGCCGTCAATATTCAGGACTCAAGTAGACAAGTAATATCCTTTTCAAATAAACGAGTGAAGTAGCTTCTTTTCTTGATGTAATTTATATCGTTTGTAGGATTCGTCTGGTTACGCAGAAAAGGAACTAAAATTTTCCGGAACATTTGCGTTTGAATGTATTCACTTCTATGATGATGATACGTGTTGGAATAATACATTTAGTGAGTCCATTTTTATGTGCTATTATATTAGCAATGATTGAGAAGAAAATAAATAGTCCCCAAACAAAATACAGGCTTACTTCGACCCCAATAAGAGTCTTCCATTTCTAAATACGATTATTAAACATGGTGATAGTTCGAGTGTGAAATAACCGCATTCGAGTCGAAAGTGAGTGGTCACAGTAAATCCCCCCGGGGGAGTGGGGAGGCGACGCGTGCAATTGCTTGTGAGGGAGGGAGGGTCGGTGGAGGGGGAAGCGGGAAGCTAGCAAGGGGTCAGAAGTCACCGGCCACCAGATGGCTTCTTCAGCGCGGGCGGCGGGACCGGACAGCAAGTGCATAACAAAAGTGTGGGTGGGGACTTGAGGATCACACTTACGGTATAGGAATAACAGATACATATGTTATGTTCACTTAATATGTATTCGTTATTGAGATAAACTGGTTTTGTACAAGTATTCATTTGCACATTTTTAGTTTCTATTTTAAAATAAGAAAAAAATATTTCTTTTACCAAGACACTGTGAAACGTAATTATCGTCACGTCATACTCTCGCTTTATGTTATATTAAACAACTCATTAATATTTTACAACCTGATGTCGTTCAATCTTTTTTACTTCCATAATGAAAGTATTAATAGATAGGTACTTAATTAAATTGAAACGGATAAGAAATCTATTCATTTTTTTAAAATTATATTTTGAATCTATTCATTCAAGAATGAAAAATCAAACGAATGCATAACCATTTATTATTATAACAAAATATTGATATATTTATATCAGTATTATTAAGATAAAAACAGAAACACACACACACGAAAAATACTTCATATGATATGAACAGAGAGGAGTAAGACGTCGTACTGACAAAAAAAACAACAACGAAACATGAGTAAAACATAACACTAAGCGGGGATAACAATAAAAAGAGCGAGATAAATGAAGATACGTAGATACAAGAAAGCGAAGCAGAAGAGAGAAGGGCGATGACGTGTCCCTGAGATTAATGAATGAAGCGCGCCAAAGCTAAAGCTACTTCCTGATTTCATGCATGTCGCAGATGACAACGGATAACGAAGCTTCGCACAATTGGAATTAATTACTACGTACTCTAATGAATTAATCAGATAATTGTTCCAGCCACGAAACGTGCACTGACGTCTTAATCCACAAGTCGCGCACTTAACACATGACATTGTGCGAATTTCACAAAAACATTTATCAGAAATTTTGCCGTGATGTGATTTTCTATATAAATTTGTTCAAATTGTAATAATATTTTAATGCAATGCGTGAACACAATGTAATTTACTTAAGTCATCATTAATTTATGTAAAGCTCAGGTTATCGTCTTGATTCGATAGAAGTTACTCCAAATGTGTTGTAGGAAGTATTTGCAGATAAAGAAAATTTAAAAAATAAGTCTTACTCGCAATGACCTCTAAATAATAATTTTCACAATCCACATAAATAACGCTGAGGCTGTAAAAAAACCCACGGTAGAGTAAAATTTCGATGTGCATTACTTAAAACAAGTAAATTTATTAATATTTTATAAAAATGATATATACATGAAACTTAACTGATACTTAAGACTAAATCTCTTAACTGGCGCACGTAAACATGTAAGCAATTTAAACAGTCTCCAGGAACTTTGAGATACATAAGATAAAGTAAATGAATCGATCTATTACACAGAGTATTCCCAGCAGAGGTATTGATATGCAAAAGGCACCAAATGGCGAGTCAAGAACGGATTTATCATCCGAGGTAAACCAAAGATCGCCCAGATATTAAATAACTGTGTTTCATTACAAAAAATAGCATTAAAACATTCAAAACTATTAAGAAATTAAAAAATAAACGTTAAAAAAAAGCGTAGAAAAATTGATGAATAAGCTAAAATATGTTCCGTCTAAAATATATTCCGAATTAAAAAAACAGATCTACGTCCTTACTACATTGGGGAACCAAAGTGGCGAGAAGACAGAGGTAAAGAAGAAAACAGGACAGGTCGTAAGTCTCGACTCACGAGGGGTGCGCCTCATGAGGACACGGACGACAGCGGCAACTGCGTGCGGGTGCGAGGACGCGTCGGAGGGAATGCGAGGGGTCTGCCGTCCGTCTTTGCCTGTCTAGTGCCTCTGAAATATCGGTCCGCACGCCCGCCCTGTCGCGCGGCGGCGGAGGGGCCGCCCGATTTCCGGTGGGACGCCGGGACGGGTGCAGCGCGGAGGGTTGGAACGCCGCTGGAAAGACGCGCTCCTCAGGATACTGCGAGGCGCGGAGCGGAGAGGATGATAACAAGGACTCACGGTAAAAGGATAATAGCAGAGCGAAGTAGTATCAGTCTAATATCAGTAGCGACAATTAAGTTAAAAAAACTCGCATTTCGCCGCAGTGGCGCCTTCAAGCGGTGAGAGAGTACCACTACGTGTAATCAAGTAGATCGTGAGAGAAATATCGTGTTGAGTGGTAACTGTGGTGCGTTAGTGATACTCGCTTGTGCTACTGTCGCTTAGTACAAGGTCAATGTAGGATAATTGTACGATGTGTCTCGACCCTGTGATAAACTTTGGTAGCGGTGCAAAGAAAAAGAGTGTAGAGGAGAGGAAACGCGAGGGATGTACGAGCGGCGCTCCGGTTAGAATAGTCCCTATCACAATATAGTTCGTACAAATTTAAAAAGAACGAAAAATAAAGTGAGAAACAATTATTTTCATCTTTATCTAATGTTTATAAATTAAAGCTACCGAAGCCTAACACTCGCAATTTTGCTTTTAAAATCATTGGCATACTCCCGGATATAGGGTTAGCTTTTCTATACTTACCGCACCGACATGAGAACTCCGGCACAATGCTAAATTTGACACTACATCCCTGGTGCACAACCCATTCGCCGACGATTGGGAGCTCGATTCCCGCAGAGGGTAAACAGTGTTATTATACACCAGAATAAAGATACCATTAAACGTGCACGAGAAGGATAAAAACATGAAGTGCAGAAATCGAATAGAAATACAGCTGATATTTCGGTTTTCATCTCAGTCTATTGTTGTGAAGAAAGTTGAGAGACGTAAAAGTGAAGGACAGAAGTCACAGAGTGCGAGGGCGTCGGGGGTTTGGGTGGTGGGAAGGCGGGAGAGCAGGGCATCGCGGCCTGAACAAACTAATGGTCGCGCTAATGGGTGAGCGCAAGCTGCCACCCTTCCGCGCCAAAGTAGGAGCA
The DNA here is from genome assembly GCA_002313205.1 of Laupala kohalensis. Taxonomy (NCBI): domain Eukaryota; kingdom Metazoa; phylum Arthropoda; class Insecta; order Orthoptera; family Trigonidiidae; genus Laupala; species Laupala kohalensis. Next base: position 189,306 of record NNCF01134638.1, read on the forward strand.
CGCGCGAGGGCACTACGCGTCTGCAACAGTGAGGATTGTAATCTTCCTTTTGCACGACTATAATAGGTCTAACATCCCCGAAACCGAATAACCAACACCTGACAATTGCAATAAACACAAATTAACTGGATGCACCGACATATCAAAAATGTAGCGTTGTAAGTAAACAAACGTGTTCAATCAGAATTGCTTTTCTGGACTAGAGAACTTCTAATAACATTTGCTGCTTCGGGGACACCGCGTTGAGGTTCCTCTGGGCCCTGGTCGTTGCACAGAGCACTGTGCCTGTTTTTAGACGACCTGCTAATGACGGGGATAGCAAGAATGACATGCGAATGAGGTGAAATGATGTTGAGTGGATGTTGTGGTGGAATGTTAAGCAGGGAAAACGGGAGTACCCCGAGAAAACCTGTCGCGAACACCGCTTCGTCCACCACCTCGAATTCTACTTGGATCAGACAGGAAATTCTATCAGCGTCACGAGAGGTATAATAATAATAATAAATTTATTGTCAAAAAACAGTACAAACTGCGTATGACCACGTGGAGGACAATAAACTAATTTACTCTCCGGAAGCAAGCAAGGGACCATCCCATCAATTCCGATCAAGGGCCCTAAGGCAGAGGCGGATTCAAAAATTTCAGCAAAAGTTCCTAGATAAGATAAAAAGTTAGCTGCGAGTTATAATACATATATAATGTCAATATGTTTGTAATTTAACGCAAATATGTTTGTAAATTTACATGTACAAGTTATTATCGAACTATAGATTATTCTGAGTATAGTGTTTAAAAATCATAAGAGTTGAAAGAAACACTAAACTCACGATTTATTGTTACAATAAACACGCCCCTAGACAAAAGTCTAGAGAATCTGTATAAGGAAAAACGGAGAAAAACCCGGGCCAGGATGGGGTTACAGAATTTATGTACACAACCGTGCCAAAGTTGCCTACACATAAAACTAAATTAATATGAGCCATACGGCAACACAATCATGCAAGAAAATAGTTTTTGAAATTGTTATAAGTTATTTAAAAAGTGCTACGGCAATGACCATCCCATCAATTCCGATCAAGGGCCCTAAGGCAGAGGCGGATTCAAAAATTGTTGATATTTATTATGATATTTATGAAAAACAAAATTATGGTATTTTGTTTTTCGACACTCCTCTTTGGAGAATAGAAATCACGTATGTTGGGACATAAAACTGAAAATGGTGCGACTGAAGTGTTCTGTCGTGTTTTACAGCAACACGCCTCCGATGTGACTAGACGCAAAAACAATGAAACACCACGAACAATCTATTTACTAAGACGCGAAGACCCCAAGATACTGAAAACGAAAGGCAGCGAAAAGGACGTAGAAAAGTAAAAACAACAGGAAAAATATTCGGATAAGAAGCAAAATACAATACAGCACAGTTAAAACAAAAGAGAGAAAAAGGAACGATACAAATATACTACTTTTCTTATGTTTGTTTCTCCAAGAAAAAAAAAAAAAAAAAAAAAATCACCTACTGCCTGTCAAACCCGAGACACGTCCTAAATCTAGAATAGTGTCTCGTAAAAACACACTGAATTGAGAGCTTAACTGCCAAACGCATACTCTCATATCTCAAGAAGTCGAATTCAACTGCAGTCAAATCCAACTGCAATCGATATTAATACTGTTTTCACAGAGGTAGAAATGTGAAAAGTTCATAATGTAATAACATATTAATAATTTTTGAGTCCTAATTCTGTTTTTTATTTGAATGAAATTATCCTCACATTAGTGTTGGGTCTACCGGCAACACGTCCTCATGTAACATCGCAGTACTAATAAACGCTGGCATAAATACAACTCCCTGATGTTACTTATAAGTGTCAGAAACATTGTAAAATAGTGATGCTGTTCATGTTACGCATTAAACACAACAAATTATAAATCTGCACCACGTCGATTATAGTGTTATTCTACTTTAAGTTATTTTTCATATTACATTTGGACAAAATATTTGTTATGATTAAGTAAAAATCAAGCTTTTTGGACGACATTCAATATGACTTTTCTCGAACTCTAGGCAAAATTTCAAATGCAATATGCTCATTCGACGTAGATCGTAATGTACTTATTGGTGTTATCTTATCATAAATGTGGAGTATGTCTCTTATTCGAACAGGAAAACGAAAATATAAAAATTCAGCAAAAGACGCTTAAATGTTGCTTCTGACACAGAACATGCAACCCTAAAACGTAAAACTCAGTTTTATATATATATATCGAAAAAAACATCAACCCTTTGACGGAAATGTAATACACTTATTCGACACTGAATTTATTAAACTTTGATTTACGTAAGAGAAACTTTATCTAAAAAATGCGTCATTTGTGAGTTACTGGCGAAAAAAAGTCCGAAATGCTCGATGTTGAGAACTAGGAGGAATTTGGTACAAGCTTCAATTTATTCTTTTTACATTTATTAGAAGAGACTAACACCATTTCCAGCTTTCCGCGAATTAATCGGAGACACAGCCATATTTTGGCATTCGTTTCCTGTACTAAATCATCTGGCGATCTCTGTAACTGCGTTCCTGTCTTTGCATTCCTAATTACTCCCTTTTCACTGATATTTTGCCTTCTTTCTTCTCTATACATTTAAAATGTCCCCTCGGTAGTTGACGGCAAGTGCTTCCACTTGTCGCGGAGATTCCTCGGGGTCGATTTCCGGCGGGACCAGTAAACGTCCTAGTTCATATAACCGAGATCATGGAAAAGTGAATCGTACGTCGTTTTACCACCGCAATACGCAATCTAGATTATATCTAGCCGCTGCTCCCACCAAAATGCTTCACGAGTTTAAACCACGTACATTGGGACTCACTAGCGCTCGTTATCGTGGTCCTTAGTTAGCCGAAACGAGTACATATATACATCCTCCTAAATTTCGCCTTCTGCAGGTACAAGTCTATCCAGTTCTAGGAGTGCGCCTGTTGAAAACTTAACTTCGTGGTCCTGTTAAAAGCAGTCCAATATTGGAGGACGGGGGGGGGGGGTTAGAGAGTAATTTAGAGCAGCGGCTTCGTGTCGTCGGAATGCGCAGCTTGCCTCGTTGCCATTCGTCACGCATCGTGCGAAATTCCACGGGAGGACAGAGGTCAGTTGTGGGAGGGGAGGGGTGAGGGTTGAGGATGGGAACAAGTGATGGATGGGTGGACGCATACGTAGCGAGTGGTCGCATCATAGCGCCAGTGCGCAATGAGCCCATGATGGAGCTTGCGAGTGAATGAGTTCCCACGTCCATTCGTAGTTTGTTCCAAGTGCGCGAATGCACGACGAGGACGCAGCTTGGCGCGAGATTCGTTCATGCACTGTTATGCGTCGTTGACTCACCGAATTCACGACACACGAGACCAGAATTTTTTTTAAAATACAGCATAAACTGAGGAAGATAAATTACAATTAATTTGTGAAGCCATTTTCATGGACGTTACAAGTAAAAGAACTCCGATCGTCAATCATCCTTTCGTGAACTTGTTCCATTACGTAATGAAGTTTTCCAAATAAGAGAAAGCACTCGTAATTTCTTCACGACCATAATGTTTTGTTGTTTTCCTGTAGTAAGCCTAAATCTTCAAAACTTTATGAATACACAAGAGTCAAGGAAGTCGACCATTGATAACATTATGCTTAATAATAAATTCCACGACTTCGTTAGGTCTAAGTCCATTGTTACCTGATTGTTTTTCCTTCCGTCAAAAAAGTAGACTTATTGAGGAGCAAGAAATTTACTCATGAATCAGCAAATTGGAAAGACAGATCCTCTGTCTCTGGGCTATTGCACTACGGAGGAAATAAATATATTAATAGCAAAGACATGGACGCATCGATAAGACATTGGAAAACAGGGTTTCGCAGACGGCGTCAGATTATAAAAGTCATTCTAGTCCAGGAGATAAAAACGATACAAGAATCCGACAGTGGAGAGGTTAGCCCAACAACTGGGTACATCCGATATGAAAGCATTATGTGATACGCACCACAAACAATTTAATTAATTTCGGTTCAAACAATTCTTTCGAAGGGGAAACAAAGACACAAACTTAAAATTACCTCCAGATGTGAATAACTCTACCATTCATTAAAAATAACAGACATAAATACATATTCGTATTAAAATTAATATTTGCGTCGAAAAATCAACCATCCAGTTCCGATTGTATTTGTTGGATAAAAGGTGTTGTGCGTTCACAATACTAGATTAGAGTACGTTTAATTTCACAAGAACTCTTCCACCACAGTAAATTAGAATCGATATATAGCTGCAAGGAAATGTTTATATTTATGATTTCAAAATTTTGAATTTTTAGAAACCGGAAGTAGGTCACAGAGTGTAAATGAAGACTAGAAATATGCAACTATTCCCAATGCGCTTACAGTAAATTCTCAAAAATGGCTTCGATGTAATTGTGGATGTATATAATTCCACTAACAGTATGATCCCGTTTAGGCTACGACAAAACAAAGGTTAAATGCTTCCAAAATGTTTGCGAGGAGGAATGTTTACTTCCAGTCCATGAAGAATCCTCCCTGGGGTCACGCCGAGTGGACCCTCCACGCCCCCGCCCCCGCCAACCCTCCGCGATCCTCACACCCTGACCCCCGAGGGTGCTCTCGACGGTGTGAGGGCGAATGGTCTCAAGGGACGAGCAACTCATCGGGGAAAAGCCCTTGTTCCTTCCTAACTGCTATTTACGCCTCCAACGACATTGTCATTCACACTTCACGCGCAGGACCCGGGAAGGAATTTACTTGTCAAATGTACTCGCCAACACATTTACTCATTTCGTTATCACAGTTAAAACGCATAGTTAACTCGAAAGGAGAGCCAAAAATTGCTATGTACTTTTTTTTAGTGTTCAAATCACTTCAACGTACTTAACTGCGAGAAAAAGCTGAAATGATAACGTCCTAACACAAGAGTTAAATAGATAATAATAATAATAAATTTATTGTCAAAAAACACTACAAACTGCGTATGACCACGTGGAGGACAACAAACTAATTTACTATCCGGAAGCAAGCAAGGGACCATCCCATCAATTCCGATCAAGGGCCCTAAGGCAGAGGCGGATTCAAAACTTTAAGCAAAAATTCCTAGATAAGATAAAAAGTTAGCTGCGAGTTATAATACTAAAGAATGACACTATGTTTGTTAAGCTTTTATCTTTTAGTATGCCAGTAAATTAATCACTAATTAGGGTTATAGGGTAAAAATAAACAAAGTAAATGCACTTTGTTTTTATGCTTCCTTATTGAAGGACTTCGCCATCATGAATCGGATCAAGATTAATTTTGTCTTAAGTGAGAAAACCCGGATTTGAATCGATCCAACCATGAACCTTGTTTAGAACGAAAACTACTATTCGATACCAAACAATATATCTTAATAGCAAATAGACTTTAAAGTATAGCCCATAATTATTTCGCAGACACATGCGAGATGAAATAACCAAGTTAGTGGTTTCATTCCTTCAATTCTGAGCGGCACCATTGCTTCCTTAGCAAACTCTTGCTTTCTGTTGAGCAATAAATGATATTATGATAAATATATTTATGGTTCAAGAGTATTCGACTACACTTTTTTATAACACATACTCACCCACCCCGCAAAAAATATTCATAAATTTCATTAACACAAACAAGTTAATTATTCAATGAATGATTATTAAACCTAAGTGAGGCGCAAATGGCCCACCCCACGTTGTCACCCAAACATGTCGCCAAAGGGAGGGGACGAGGGGGTTCGGATCCCGTTTTCTCCTAACCTATTAAAAAATTTAAAAATTTGATTAATTTTTTTAAAAGGATTGTTGAATTAATGCGTGTAACAATGATTGAGCTGGCGCTGGATTAACATTAATATGAGCATTTTGAATAAAAATAAAATACAAGTCATTGTAAGAGATAATTTTATTCACACCTCAAAATCCTCCCTGTTTAGCAAAATCTGGATACGTCCCTGTATCAACAGAAATAAATGAAATATTTTGCATGGAGAGTTAAAGTGTACCAATATTGCGATTTCGCTATTCTGAGGAATCAAGAAAAATAAATATTTTTAATTGAAGAAGTACAAGACGAGATTGCTACAATCAAACAACTTTTCTTTTTTTAAGTCAACCAACTCTTCAACAATTACAGAATTTTTTTAAAATATCAACAGTAGAATCCCAACTCTGTGAATTCATCACGAACCCAAATCCGGAAATAGTATTCAGTTCGACGAAATAATAAACAAGCGAGGACTGCGCTGCGATCTCCATCAGATTGTTTCGCGGAGGCCAACCGCGCGACGTGTCGCTCGGAGGGACAGCGCGCTACCACTCGCCTCTCCGCTCGAGCAAAGTTCGAGGGCGATAGTGCCTAGAAGAAAANCCGCTCGAGCAAAGTTCGAGGGCGATAGTGCCTAGAAGAAAATGACGGAGAATGGATGGATGGATACACACAGACGAGCTATCCTAAGTGTACACACACGGAAGTCATCTTGTTATTTCAGTTTTGCACGAATGCTTGAATTTCATAATTTGTAAAATTATGTCAATGTGCTCGGAATTACCCCGTCATACGTTACAATATGAAAACATTTTACAATAATAATAAATATATTGTCAAAAAAGCAGTATAAACTGCGTATGACCGCGTGCAGGACAATAAACTAATTTACTCTCCAGGAGCAAGCAAGGGACCATCCCATCAATTCCGATCAAGGGTCCTAAGGCAGAGGCGAATTCAAAAATTTCAGCAAAAAATCCTAGATAAGATAAAAAGTTAGCCACGAGTTATAATACTAATAGAATGTCAATATGTTTGTAATTTAACGCAAAAAATTTACATGTACAAATTATTATCGAACTATAGATTATTTGAGTTTAGAGTTTAAAAATCATAAGAACTGAAATAACACTAAATTCACGATTTATTATTACAATAAAACAATATTACAATAATTTAATTATTACAATACAATTATTACAATAAAACTAAATATCAAAACTACTATTTAAAAATAAAGAAATACAAAATTTAATTTTATCAGCTTTACGTAATTCAAATTTCTTGATGAGCATCAAAATATCGCGTTACAAATACATAAATATGAGTTAATAGTTTTATTCGTCGGTCAACATTTTGCCAAATATCATCCCAATCGGATCGAAAGTGAATAGAGAATGGCCCGCTGGCTCAAGGTACTAATCACTACATAACTCTTTAATAATACGCACAATTGGTATTTACAACAATTATTTTGTGAATAAATATTCAGATTTACAAATAATTATACAGAGAGAAATAATTAGACGTAATAATGAATTCATATTTTGTTCGATTTGATGAGAATCGCATGATCTTAGGTCACGTGATATTGTTGAAGTTTCCGGAAAAACACTTTTTCGCAGTTTTTGAATTATGCTTTCACTTGCTGGTTAAAGGTAAGAAAACCTTACAACCGTTGCATTCTTAGTTTCATTTACTGCTTCAGTTGTTATATTAAGCTATGCGAAGCCGATACTTCTGTCAGGATATAAAAGTAAAAAACAATTATAAGCTCCCGCAAAGTTTTCCCATATAAGCCCACAGTATTATAAAATCAAAAAATAAATTTTTTTTGTGACCTATGTGAATAAAAATTCATGGCACTGGGTAGAAAATGGTTCAAACTATATTTGAAACATTTTGAGGGTTACTTTGGCCGAGCCACTCTGACAAATAAAATACCTCGAAGTAATGAAGAACATTGAGGAGGTGGGATATACTTGAGATATGAAGTCAGAATGAACGGGAGAGAGGAGATCCCTACCGTGCTACGCACTGCTCAGGGCAGCGGATTTAGACCACGGCAACAGGAAAATAAATTCGAGCCATTTCTCTCCTTTAGCCTCGCTGAAAACTAAATATGCCTTTGACCAGAATATAAATGAATATGGATGAGGACACGCTACACCGACACTAGGACGGCGTTGACGGAGGAGAGCAAGATTCCTTAGTAACTTCACTGTACCGGTGTTAGGAATAAGTGTCAGCGAATCAATTATAATTTTAAGGGGAGACAACAAAAATAAACTGCTTTTATTATGATATCACGCACGAAGCATTTTTTTCCCGTAATCACTACCTAACGAAGCTCTACATGGTCGTACAAATGTTTGGAATGACTCACAGATATTTCACCACGGAGAATACTCGTAGTGAAGTAGTTTAGAGAAGCTAAAAAGTTCCTCGATCGGAGGACATTTTTATGTTATCAACCATGTAGCACGACCAGCGAACCATATAAGATAAACTATTCATTTTTTCGAACAATACATTTCGTACATTTCATCCTCTTCATCTTATTCAATTCATATTACTACAATATTTTTTTATTATATTCAGTCAATATATTAAAATCTAATTTCCTCCTGTTACAATTCGTATCGCAGGTATTTCCATTCGCTAAAACGAGAGATCGTTTTTTTCTCTCCAGAAATTGAAGTCACATCTCCTACAAAATATTTTGGACCTACAAGCAAGATAAACAATTAGAAGAACTAACTTTAGTGAAAGTAACAATAGTTTAACAATAATATTGACTTAATTTTAAAGGAGTACTACCTTGAGAATACGGTCACGATACAACAACAAATACACACAGGTGTCATGGATGGAGATGTTGAGGAATGTTGCGGATGAGTATTTTTACAGGAATATTGTAACAAAAGAATGAGTAATTGTACTCGAACTAGTTATTAGTGATATTTGTAGCAACAATTGTGAGACTTTTTTTAAAAATAAAGTCCTTGTCATAGATCGTAGATATATTTGTATTCTGTATTTTAGCCTTGGAGATGGACAGAATGTATCCGAAACGTTGGCGAGTTATCTCTCATTTTTTAAATTTTATTTTTGTAATCTTTAAGACAGTACACCTGTAATACTATATATTTCCTACATTGTTCATGTCAAAACTAAAGCTGGAAATTTTCTTGGAACTTTAGGGGCTCCGAATAGATTGGGGAAGAATAAAGAATGGTGAATAAAACTCTCCGAAATGTCTATTTTTGGTCTAATTTCAGTGTAGCACTATCAATTCTGCCTCAACAAATACGTCATTAATGCATTATAAGTTGCAACGTCTATAGTGATGTTTACGTCGTTATACGTGTAGAAAATAAAGGAGTTTTAACTTCAACTCTAACATTCAATCTCCTCATAAACGTAAAATCTGCAAACGACAACGGCAATGCAAATAATGAACAACAGTGATTCGGTTCTCACAATTTTCTTGAAAGTTGTCTTTTCTTATGGCATAAAGTCAGTGTTAACAAGTAATTGTCTTGTAATAAAAAGAACAGAATTTGACAAGATATTCCCTAAGTATTATCGAATATCCGAAGTCTTAAGTGGCCCCAAAAGTACATGCTACGCTTGTGATACGAAGATGTAACTTTTAGAAAAGGACTTTCAAAACTCAACGCGAAGTTCTCTTTTCAGAGGTTTTCAAGAATTTTTCAATTACATTTATAATGACGAAGAGAAACAAAATTATAAAAATTTAAAGAGGATTCTATGGACGGAGGTAGTAAGGAAAAAAATTTGTTACATAAAGTATCAGAATGCTTTTATTCACGATTCATCAGAAATCTAAGAGAAAGAGAAAAACAAAAAGTTTCTGAATTGCAATATTTATCGTGGGACAATAATGTGTTTCAACACCCATTTCCCAGGAAGTCGTTACATTGAATCAATCAATGTTGCGTCAATCTCGCGCCCCAGAAATTTACACAAATAGCGCTTATAATGTTCATCTCATTACGTATGGAGTGAGAGAGGTTACATGAGGAAATATAAAAGGGTATTGAATGTGAAAAGGATTCTTGTCATTTTTCACCCTCTTGTTCACACGAAGAGGTTAGAAGCCACTGCCCTCACAGAAGTATAGCGCAACTGGTTTGAGAGGGTTGAAGAAAAACGTATGAAGCAAGGAGCGAAGCAAGAAGGGTGAGAAATTGATATGTTCTTCCATTAGGAAACTCTACAACAATTCATTAAGAAAACAAGGGAGATGATGGCATTGTGATCCAGAACGAATTCAAATCTAACATATTAAAACGAATCTTCAAAATTTTACGACACTACTGCCTTTTAGGAATTAAAACGTTTAAGGATTATAAAGAAAAAAAGAAACACCCAAAAGACGCTCCTATGGGATGAAACTATTACGTCCAATGTAAGTCACTTCAATGTGTTTCTCTTTTTTTATCTTTTAACGTTTTAATTAAACGTAAATGAATATGTGTACATCTGAAAGTATCCGGTATTCAAAACTACATCACAAGATGAATCTTAATCGAACTTCATGATATTTTCTGAAACAGGTTAGACGACCGAGTATGTTATTCTATATTGTGTCACTAGCGAACTCCAAGGAAAGACTTTTTCGTGAAAACACTATGCGATAGACACGTCACCCGTTTCTGTGGATATCTCTTTATCAAATAACGTGAAAGTGTATGAAACGGCAAGTAAGTACCCAATAGAAACAATTGTGCTAGTTTGGCTAGCTGGTATAAATAATAATAGTCACTATACTATTCACAAGAGTGAATAAATGTGTAATAAGTATTTTTTTTAACTTGATAGATGCATCTTACGCTTACTGGATATATGATAAGAATGACACATTATTCTTAGACTAATCTACTTTTTATCTTAGATGTCAGGTATTAGAGACAAGGCGAATAAAACGGTTCTTTAATAAGGATAATAATAATTTATCTTTGATGATGAATATGCGTGGAATTATGATGTAGAGATTCAGCTTTTCACACAAGAACGATTTACGTACCTTTTCATTCGTCACGCGCGTAAGATGAGAAGTCACTAAATGGACTGTGCGAGTGTATAGTATCGCCGGCATGAGATCAGCACGTTTTGCGTACAGCGAAGGGATTGGGTGGATTAACGATTCGTTACACCAATCACACTCCGCCCTTCACACACGCGATAGAGTCAACATTAGCAAATTAAGACCGCACGTTTTCCACATGCCTTCACATTAACAATAACGAACTTGAGCTTTAGAACAAACTTCTTCATTAGAGAAATGGTGAGAATCAGAAGAGAAATCTGGACATATTGGACGAAACGAAAATTGGGTAAAAAAATACCCAGATTGATGAAAATTAGTAACAGATCGGGGGGAAATATCACTTAAGTCTTCACCTTTTGAATCCTGAAGATGCCTATGTGGTTTATTGAGGGTACAGCTCAGCAAATACAAGGCTTCGGCAGAAGGAGGTGGTGATGTGGCAAGTGTCTCGTTCCGGTCGGTTAGACCCCAGGAAAGACCCGGTTCTCTATTTATAGCGGACTGAGTAGGTCTGGGAGTATCTGCAAACTGAGGTGTGATGAAAATTTCCACACCCCACCGGGGATCGAAACATGGTCAACAAGTTAGCAGCTCGATGAAACACTGACTCCGAAACATCCCCCACGTAGGCAAAAATTAATTAAAAAACCCACAACCCATTGTGGGGTTCTATCCAAGGTCCTTGTATTTACGAGTCCTTACCTACCCATGTCGCCAGGCCAAGAGAAAACGTTTTATCCAATTGTTGCTACCTCAATAAGCTCATCGTCCTTCAGCGTAAAATTCTTATCTCAAATTCACCTCTCTCAATGAATACGATTGAAATTCGATTTAAATTTCACGTTAATTACAGTAAACTAAACTCGGAAAACTGTTAAAAGAAACTTGTATGGACTATTATGAAAACAACAGGAAGTTTAGGTACTTTTGCCCTAAATATCTTTGTAATTCTTGTAAAATACATCTATGAGTTATTACCACTTTCGCAATATGTTAGCTACACTAATTTCTCCGTAATATTGTGCAAAAATCCATCTCGAAGAAATGGCCATTGTCCTAACTTGATTCTTAATCTTGGGAAGGTTCACTTTTTTTAGCTTATGTCATTTGTCATACACTTAATATTTTCATAACAATACATCAACAAAGTAAATACATTAGATACACAGAGAGAAAGGGTCATAAAAAGGAAAACATTATTACTTGGCTAAAATACAAATCCCAGCACTAGGTAGAGTGAATTCAGCCTTTGAACACTGAGGCTATCAAGAGGTTGTCTTTGCTGTCAGGGAACGCTCTTCGCGGACACTCATAAGTTATATGCCGCACAGTTTGGAGGGCGACACCACAATCACACCTGGGTTCCTGCATCAACCCCCACTTATGGAGGATGACTTCACACCTACCATGGCCCGTTCGGACTCTATTTAGTTGGATCCAGGTTCTGCGTGGGAGATTAAAACCGTGGGGTAGTTTTTGGAGATTGAGTAGAGGGTGCCATACTAGGTCGACTTTCGCTTACCACTGTGCCGTTATTGAAATTCCGTTCTATTAGTTGTTGTGCTCTTAACTGCTGGTTTTCCTTATTTCAGTCTTTTAAAAACCTGGTGGATAAGTAGGTCTGGGTTTTCTTGTATCTTCTTATATTCATTAAGATTTTTTTCTACGAAAATCAGGAGGTTCTATGTGGGCAAACACAGGCAGCCATTCGGCGGGTGTGGATTTTATGCAACCTGAAATCACTCTCATGCTCTGATTCAGGACACTATCGACTTTACGGACATGGCAGCTGTTAAGCCAAGTTGATGAACAGTATTCCGCAGTTAAGAAAACCAAGCTAAGAGCTGAGATACATAAAGTAGTGAGATCAGCCCTCCACGTTGAGCCCGCCAATTTGTGGAGTATGTTATTGCGTGCCCTTAATTTTGCTGACATGTTAGACATGTTTATTATAAGAGATTGTGCGGTCCAAAATCACGCTTAGATAGTTTGGATGGGGATTATGTGGTAGGGATATGCCATCACACATTACACTTAGTCATTTGAGCCGTTCTATTATTTAGGTGGAAGAGACATGATTCGGTTTTAGTAGTACTGAAGGTCAGCCGCCATTGTCCGTAAGAGTGTTAAAGTTAGTGGATAGTTCATCGTCAATGTAATTTGTGATCATTATGTTGGACCGCGAGGACCAGATCATCTGTGTACCAAACCTTGCGTGCACATGTTCTCGGGATGTAAAGATTAAACATGAGTGGTGGAAATACTGAGCCTTGGAGAAGACCATTATTCAATAGTCTTGGTTTGCTCACCTTATTATCAATTACCAATTGGAACAGTCTATCTGATATATTATTTGCAAGCGTTGTTATCTTCTTGCTCTTAGTGACCTTCAAACGTTTGTACGTACAATACCCCTCTCTCCATACTGTATCATATGCAGCAGTGAGGTCTATAAATACCATCCCTGTATTCTTCCTCTCTTCGTATCCTCTTTCAATGTGCGTGGTTAATGCCAACATCTGATCCTCGCAGCTGCGTTTTGGCCGGAAACCAGCTTGCTCTATTGGTAGTGTGTTCAGGACCAATGGTCAGATTCTATTATAAGTTAGACGTTATAATAGTTTATAAGTAACATTTAGTAATGACCCCCCAGGGGACATACATCTAGTAAGTACGTGTTTGGCGAACACGGTGTCACTAGCAGAGTCTGGCATTACATCCACTTACTTGTGCAAGGCTCCTTCCTTTCTCTTTTCTGACTTTCCTTCGTCACCTCTTCTTCTTTTCGATCCCGACGCTATTAGGGCTAGGGTATCTTTCATTTTCCTCATTTTTGTCCCCCCACCCTCATTGTCCTCAATGTTTTGATGTAAGTTTTGAGACACGTTTTGGTATGTTGTAATTCAGGAGGGTTTTTAGTGGGTATGGTTGAGTCATTCGGCGAGTCCCACACGTGAGGAGAGTCACGTTGGCTCTCCCTAGTGCGTAACTGCATTTTCCCTACCTGTACAAGTTTTTAGGGCTCCAATGACCTTTGATGTCGACGAGCCGTAAAGCCCCACAAATAAAAGTAATGAAATTGGTCTGTAGCTCTCAGGAAAGTCGGTAGGCTTCGCTAGTTTGAGAAGGTTCACTAATAAATTATCTAGTAGTTTCGTGTTTGTCAATAGCAAGAAGAGAGTGCAAGAACATACACGAGTTAAGATTCAAAACCAGAACAAGGGGACCGAAATGTCCAAATTAAATGAAGGCACATATTACAATTTATAGGTTCTCTATATTTTCCAAATATACTAAACGATTCAAGTATGTGACATTTATAATAATGAATCATTTTAGATAGTTGTATTGAATCTAATTCGGGTTCCTAACATTCTTCGTGTGTTGTACTTAATTATTCAGCAATGTTTAATTATCGTCAATTACATTACTAGTCTAATACATGATTAATGATTATTACTAGTCTATTACATAATTATTAACTAGTCTATTACATGATTTTTGTATAGTTAATTTAATCTAACTTTTCCATACCAACATAAGTAGTACGGAAATTTTTTAAGAACAAATCCGCTAAGCTGACAATGGAATTACTCTTTCCGATCCCATGCGTAAAGAAGCCAACAAACTGTGGACTACCCTTTTATCGACCCACTCGACTAAAACGCAACATATTGTCCTGCGTTATGGAAGTAGTAGTAGCCAACACGCGTTCCCTCCGTCCTTGTGCAGTACTTTCTTCTCCTCTCTTCTTCCGTCTGCGTGTCCGTTCGTGCACTTCAAAAGCAAAGAACCTTCACCTGGCCTCCACATGCTCTCTCCTCCTCCTCCTCCTCCTACGCTGCCACACCGTGCGTGGCCGGGGCGCGTCGCGTCGTGGCGCTCTTTTTGCGCGCGCGTTTATGTCGCGAGGCTAATTAGGCACGGCAGCGGGCCGCCGCACTCCGCTTCGCCGACTCCTCGCCGCCGGTGCTCTTGTCGCTAGTGACCAGTGGTCGTTGACTCCCAGCAAAGCTCTCCGCCGGTGAGTACATACACACACATACGCCGACCTGTCCTTCTCTCCCCCCCCTCCTCATACCATGTAGCAACAGCCAGCAGCACCCCGACGCCGCCGTCGGCGTTCTGCGTACACGCCGACACGGAGGAGGGAGTGTCGAGTTGTGCTCGCGGCGGTGCGGCGTTTACTTCAGAGTACACTCAACGAAAAACAAAGTAACTCGGGACACCCGCTTTTTCAAGGCTCACTTCAACGCGGCAAAGTGATTTTGGAAAGGAATTTACCACTGTTACGTCATTCTATTAAAGACTCGGCAAATACAATATTTCGTTCGTTCACATTAGTTCAAGTCCTTCTAGAAGAGCTGGTTCTGTACGTTTCCCATCCCCCGTACAAAAGCATCATAGATTAAAAAGCACATATAATCTTACCAGGGTTAAAATGAAGTGAGATTTTTAAATAAAAAAGCTCTTTGATCTAGTAGCCGGACTCTTCAATGATTTGTTTCAAGGATGAAAGTCCTATTATAAGAAAGAATGGTTGAAACATTTCTCGTCAACTTCAACAAAACGGAATATTTTTTTGAAACGGTATATTTTTGTTGACAGACTTTTGGAATGAACCATAAATAATACGAAATTACAAAAACTCAATTTATGGATATACTATTCATTTAGAAACGAAAATTTATTCCACACATGGAAATAATAAGCAAAGAACGAACTATTATTTCTTATTTTTCAAAAGAGGGGTAAAATTGAGTTCTACGAAAATTACAGATAAACTATAGCGCGTAGTAACTGTATTGGCATCATGTATTAATCGGTTCGAAAGTAAATAATACAAACTTAGTTTTCTAACTCTTAAACTATATTAAAAATGCGTTGTAAGTAAATTATCGCTAGAAAAAAACATTAAGAATATCAAAATCTAAAATCATTTTAATAAATAGCAATTACCTCTTTTTGTGGTACACATTTAGGATGTGTTTAATGTACACAACCTATAACAAAAATTGTCTCACCGCGTAGCTCAATCATCAAGGTGAACACAATCATCATTTTATTTATAACCGGTACACTAAATCACAGTAAAAATAGGATACCATCAGAAGTTTCTCCACAAAAGAGAAAACGACACTCTGTTGTCAATGTCTCAGAGTCCGAACGGGATGAAACCCCAAAATACATATAGAGTGAAACCCCAAGCGAGCGAACGGAATCCATAAAATTAAATAAAATAGGAAACAATTGTACATAAAAGGTTATCTCAAGAGCTAATAAAAGTTGGCTTTGCGATACTTTTTCCAAATATAAAAATTAATTTACTATATTTTTTATTTACTTTTGAAGATTTCGAAATTATCTTGATTGAAGAATTAAAATCAAAGTGGAAATAAAACATTTCTCCCAATTGTTGAGTGTTGCTCTGCTAGTTATGCCTTTAGAGACAAAAGGTAAATTTGCAAGTGCGATCACAGTGTTAGGAATCGAAGAAAAAAGGAGAAGAGAGGGGGAAAAATAACAACTGGGAGGGATTAGAGGGTGAGCGAAGGCAGTTTCGAGAAAAAATCACCGTATTAATCCCACACATCTCTTTCTCGCCTGGCGTTCGCGACACTCACTGCCCTTCACTTCCTACCGTTTCTACTTCGGTCCTCTGCTTGCGCTCTATATTCAATAGGCAAACTCAAATGTAATTTTTTTTTCACGGATGTTATTCGAGGCAAAATTATGAACTGAACTGATTTTTTCGCAAAGAAGCCATTTGCGTTTTTTTGTTTTTTGTTTTTTTTCCTCCCACAAAAAATCGTAATCTGAGTAGTTACCCATGTCTTATATTTATATCTTTCACGTTTGTATAAGTTATTTTTTACAGAGAAGTTCTTAAATTTTCGCAATTAACTAGAGCTTTGGTTGCAGTATTTTTTTCTCTCCAAATATGTTTTCAGCACGCAACATTCTCTCGATTCACGCTCGTACAGTATTCATTTCTTAGACGGCGCAGAAAAAACGAAAAAGAATTATGATTTTTCTTCGTAATTAGATGCGTTTGATGAAGACCTTAAGAAACATGTGATTTCAAAGCATACTGGCACACGTTCCGGCAGAAGAAAAAAATACTAGTCATTCTAATCACGTGCGCTTTTTTTCTTCGAGAATATTGATTCCTTATGTTACGAGGAATTCATTAACGAATAGCGTATTATCTAAGCTATTGAAGGGAGGGAGGACGAGTGCATAGAAATGGACATTTGAGTGGAGACTCGGTCCGATGCGCGGGAGCTCTTTGAAGAAATGGATCGCTGCCATGCAGAGAGGGACGGAGTGAGGGAGGGCCCCTGTCCCCATTCCGTATCCGCATTGTGCAGCACAATGGCATTGCTTCTTTATATCGAATCGCGGGTCAACGGGTCGATGCATCGACGTGTCCACTTACGCGAGGTCTCTACGTCTCGACTCCGCGGTGCTTACATGCCAGCTAACGGACGCTGCCCTCCCCTCTCTCACACGAACGCTCTCGATTTAGTTATATTTTAATGGTCATTGTCCCTCGCAAAACCCTTCTTTAAAAATATTTCACTAGGTTGCACTGGGGGTACACTCCTCAGTCCCGGAAATCTCCCCGATAGAAAACAATTTCGGAATGACCATATTTTCCAATCAGAGAAATTTTTCAGGCACTAGAAAAATAAGGCACCGAAATTTTGAAATTGAACTAGAAACCAAAAGCTATTGGAATAGTCAGAAATATAAATGGTAATATGCCAGAAAGAGTCAAGTGATTACTTTCAAAAATATTACTCAGCTTCTCACAATTAGTCCTTCAGTACCTAAACTAAACTCTATTATACAGTTCCAATTTGCTACAGAATTTTATGAAATATTGACCTAAAAAGTCGTTCAACCGTATTTTTTATTATAAAACAGATATTCTCCTCTAAGAAAATAAAAGTCTTTGTTTTAACTGACCCAAATATTACGTGAATAATATTTTATCGTAGAATGTACCCTCTACTGAAATACGCACAATGATCAGATGAATTTTCTTAATTATAGTTGTGACCTAAAAAGTATTTTTAACTTGAGCTGTAATGAGCCAAAAACTTTATATTTCTAGAAATTGTCAGAGTGAAGTGATTATTAAATGAGAACGTCTTTGCTTAGGCTGACGAAACTGGTGCTTTGAACTTCATACATACTGTGTCCAGGATCGACTGCGGTCAACTCCTCACACATAACCTTCGCTTTATCCCACACGTATTGTTCCCTGCGATTCTCTCTCCTTCGTTCTCATACAATGCATCCCTCCTTCCCTCGTCCCGAGCGCCAGGTCAACACTAACAAATGACGTGGGGGACACGAGCCGCGATGAGATGGAGAGGAAACACAAACCTTGGTTAAACGTTTAGTTTTATAATCCTTTGCCATAACCATGAACACGTTAATCTCAACATTTTCCAATTCCTTCACTACAGTAAATATCTTTTTTAGGTATACTCATTCTGAGTCGTCGTCCTGAAAAAGATTGGAAGACCAAGCATCTTATGACGAGGAATAGAACCCCGATATACTTTCTGCAACGAGATTATTTCCACGTGAACTTCTAAGACGGCATTTGATATTACAGAAACCCCTCTTATTCGGTCTCGGATCAACCGGCCCTCGGACTAACCGGCCAGGATCACGCTTCCGACCAGACAGGTTAAGAGGGGTTTTGCAGTAATTTCAAATCGTTGACTTTTTTTAAAAATCATTGACAAAGACACAGACATTAATTACAGTAATCCTGTGACGAGAGAAACACAGTGTTAGTCGTAGAAAAGGTATCATCCGAAATATTTTTTTATCCGAAAGTGAAACCGAGACGAATATCCACATAATTCTAAGTTCGTACGTGAGCTCCTCGTACTCCCATCATCGTGAGAAGCGATGGCACTTCGTGCTATTGGGAGTGAAAATTAATTCCTCGAATGAGTGTCTCGTAAAGAACGGAGACAAACAACGCTCAGGCTAGCAATGGATCAAAATCATTATTGTGCGGACACATGTGAAGTCCAACTTTACGCTTTCCAAAAATTGAAGATGCAGGACCAAAATATTTATTTCTAAATACAGAACATTTAATTTTCTGTCAAGCTCCCGAACGAAAACCATCAACAGAATCCTCAAAATCATAAAAGAGCAAACAATCAGGAGTTCCCCAAAACGTTCCAGGTATTCCCTGCTTTTAGCTCAGAATGACGAACTACTATGCGAGAAAATCAAAATTTGTTTAGTGCTAAAAGAAAAAAAAACAAATTTCGTAACAAAAATAGGTCCACCACATAGAACGCCTGGGGTGAATTTCGTAGCTTTACGCCTTTTCGAAGACTTTCAGCAGATATCTGTGAAGAGATTTCATTTCTTGTTTCTTTGTTGTTGTGTTTTTATCCTGCACCTCCAATTGTTAGACAGGGTAAGGTTTGACCTCACATAATTTCTAAGAAAACTTCCAAGTGACTCACTATTAAAAAAATTCCGGCCCTAGATAGCGAATATCGATTTTTTGACCTCTAATGCATCACAGTGCTCCGCGTCATGCTGCATCGGATGGAGTGCGCACGCAACGCAGTTGCACCAATTGCAACACGAGAGGGCGATACGCAGGCGCTCGGCGTCGTCGCCGTTCGCTCGCACGCGCAGATGACGAGATACGGCGACGGCGACGCTCACTGCTGGATGTCAACGCAACGAATAAACGCACGGCAGGTAGGCGGCGCAGGTATTTCGTTCGTAGCGATCGGAAAAGGACGAGTTGTACAACGGAATCACATTAATTTTCAGTGTAAACCATGAGGAAAAATTAGCATCCACTTAGCATTGCTTTTTACCTTCGTAGCGATTAGTTTTCGCGCATTATTTGAATGTTAACTTCTAACACCAAAACGAAAAGTACAGCTTCTTTTTTTTCTTTCTTTCTTTCTTTCTTTCTTTCTTTCTTTTTTTTTTGGTGGGGCTTTACGGCTCATGTCGATATCAAAGGTCATTGGAGCCCGAAAAACTTGTACAGGTAGGGAAAATGCAGTTACGCACTAGGGAGAGCCAACATGACTCTCCCCGCGTGTGGGACTCGTCGAATAATTCAACACTACCCACTAAAAACCCTCCTGATCTACAACACACCAAAACATATCTCACAAAACACATCAAATCGAGGGGGGGGGCTAAAATGAAGGAGGTACATAACATGAGGGGGGACAAAGTATAAGGGGGGACAAAAAATGAGGGGTAGGACAAAAAATGAGAGGAATGAGGAAAATGAAAGATACCCTAGCCTTAATAGCGTCGGGATAGAAAAAAACAAGAGGTGACCAAGGGAGGTCAGGAAAGAGAAAGGAAGGAGCATGGCACAAGTAAGTGGAAGTAATGCCAGACCCAGCTCAGGGCCCCGTGTTCGCCAAACACGTACTTACTAGATGTAAGTCCCCTGGGGGGAGGTACAGCTTCGAATGAACAGTTTCTATTTCAATGAACTTGGGAAATGTTCGCAAAAAATATTAAATAAAAATTCATTGTCGTCTAGCATAACAACAAAATAACTCGTTAAAAAAATTACGCCTGATTTTTAAAAGTGATCACATATAATAAAACAAGAATATGAAATGTGACACCGTCTTAACGAAAAAGAACACACAAGTCTCGAGTATATATGCTACAAACAGAATTAGAGCCCTTGAAGGTAAGGGAAAATACAGTTTCGCAACCATAGAGAAGTGCCGAAGTGAGGGACTCGCCGAATATCTCGACCATACCCACTAAAAATCCCTCCTGAATTCAACAAATATCTTAATACAAATATGAGAAGAAAGATAAGGAAACAGTTGCCAAAACATTACATCAAAAATTAAATAAATTTTGAAAATTATAATTTTCACACTACGGAAAGGAAGAATAAATGATAATAAATAATAATAATAAATTTATTGTCAAAAAACAGTACAAACTGCGTATGACCACGTGGAGGGAAAAAAACTAATTTACTCTCCGGAAGCAAGCAAGGGACCATCCCATCAATTCCGATCAAGGGCCCTAAGGCAGAGGCGGATTCAAAAAATTCAGCAAAAATTCCTAGATAAGATAAAAAGTTAGCTGCGAGTTATAATACTAATAGAATGTCAATATGTTTGTAATTTTAAGCAAAAAATTACATGTAAGTTATTATCGAACTATAGATTATTCTGAGTATAGTGTTTAAAAATCATAAGAATTGAAATAACACTAAATTCACGATTTATTGTTACAATAGACACGCCCCTAGACAAAGCCTAGAGAACCTGTATGATAAATCCGCCTCTACCAGAAGGAAAAACTGAGAAAAACCCGGGCCAGGATGGGCAAGAAGAATGCAAATTTAAAGCCTCCCGAGAACTTGTGGTAGGAGCCCCGATCTACTCATAAAATTCAATAGTTTATTAACAACTTCCGTGTCATTTCCGAGAATTGTTGGTAAATCCACAGCCAGACCAATTTGTCTCCCTATTCTCAAGTATTTTCTGCAATCAGTTAGTAGGTGACGCACTGTCAGAGAAGAGCTACACTCCTCACAAATGGGTTCATCATCAAGTAGCAAAAGATACCGATGAGTGAGATGACAATGTCTTATACGCAGGCAAGACAATATTGAATTTGCTCTCATAACGAGAGAATCTCTTAGCTACCAGACAAGAACTTGAAAGTCGATTTTTAAAGGCTAAAACTGTGCCAGATATGCGGGGTTATCACCATGTCATCCCTCTTTCAGAATTTTTAATCGGAATGAAGAGGATCAACTTTGATGCTGATTTTTTCATAACACATAAACACTTTGAGGTAAATTCATCCACAGTGAAAATATCACAATTATCGACAAATTCTTTCGTCTCGTGTATCTATGACGATCATTGTTTTTTTGGGTTGATCCTCTCCGCGCATGAAGAAGACGTTGGCGTTAACATCTAATGTATGCACCAGCAAGATCTTTTCTTTGGCCTGAAGGAAAGGAAGATATTTGTTCAGTACCACTCATCAATATTATGCCCTTTGTTCCCCCACCTTCTGCTCAGGATGAATCAATTTGAAGAAAAAGATCTTTCTTTCGCACAGCAGGAGTACATTGAACTCTCTAAAAAAGCATAGTGGACCTGTTTTCCTGGTGGGTAATAGAGGAATAAGCACACCAATACTCTATTTTATTGTCGCATTTATTTTTATATGGATTTCTTTATTTATTTGTAGCATGTTCGTTAAAGCATGTGAACATTAATTTTGATGTTGATTCATGAATTATATTCAGAGTTATGAATTTTTTTTATTACATGCGCACATCTCTACCTGCTGTCACAAGAGCAACAATTCCTCGAAAAATGCAAAGTTTATAATCTACTTAATGAAGGGACTATGGGAACTAGGAACCTAAAAATTTATAGGAATCGCTAACTTGATGGTACGAACAAGTGGAACACCTTTCATCAGAATCTGAGACGGTGGGTGCCATTTTCAAAAAAAAATTGATTGATTTGACACGAAATGTCCCCGTAATGAAAGTGATGAAGTAGTTACGTTTAAAAATTACACATTACATAATTGTTTAAGGTAAATAAGCTAAAATGCTGTTTCTGAGCAAAGAAAAAGACCGAGATCATTTGTACCCAGAGACTATCGAATACTATAACTAGAAACGCCTGATTTATCAAGTAATATATATTTTATAATGATATTTATATTACAATTGATACAAAATGTAATATTAAAATTACCTCAGAAAATATCACAATTTCAAGTTAAAACCACTTAATTTTAAAAGTGTAAAACAAATTACTATAAACCACCAAACAATAATAAAACTATGATTGTGCATTTTTCACGTTATGTCACAATTTTTAAAAGAGTGGTGAAAGTGTGGCACCTCTGCCTAGGGTTCTCATAATTCCCACAAATGTTTCATAAGTGATATTCGAGAGAACATCCCGCCCAAATAACAAAGAAGCGGTGAAGGCCAAACATTTGCCTACACTGCAGATGCACCTATTTCTGTTCCACCGTGGGAACAATGCGTAAAAAATTAACAGACTGAAGTTAATGGGCTCTAATGACCTCGATGTTGACGAGCCCCAAAGCCCCCCCCCCCAAAAAAAAANCCGAAGATAAATGTAACAGTAGTTAATGAAAGCGTTAATGGTTTTAGAAATTAATTTAAAAGTTAAACAAAATTTTAACTTTGTTAATTAACAATTAATGCTTTTCTGTCCAGCTAGGTTATACACGTAGATAAAAATTGGTGGATGAAATTAATTTATAGACTTCTAATTTTGTGTTATTAATATTCAGCTTCAGTTCATAAAAGGGTGAAAGTTAAAAACATGAAAATGGATGAGAGAAATGAAAAATTTTTGTCGATTCGAAGATTAGAATCACGAACTACGGAAATCAGTCGCATTTGTTTGTGTTTCATGCATGAAAATAACATTTCAACTCCAGAAATGATATCAGCTTAAAGTACAGGAAACCATTATTTGAGATAATGATCAATACTAGTTGTGTCCTTCAGAACGCTCAAAACTATTTCTGGCAAAAACGCATCTGAAAAAACTAGTTTTAGTCGTTTCTTCCATCTAATGGCCGATTTCGAGTTTTGTGCTTAACGTATCTGCTGAATACGTCTTGCGTTCGCTGGCGCTGGGGAGTAGAAGCGGCGAGTTTCCTACGCGAGCCGTCACCGCCCTGCCTCCGTAGACAGCTGCCAGTCAAGCGAGGTGCTGTCTGCCCATTCGCCACCGCTGACCGCCATTAACCCCCATTGCAGTCGAAAGCGCGGCGTCGGCGGCGGGCCAGCAGCAGCAGCACGCAGAGGTAGTCGAGGGGAGCAAGGTCCGGTCAGGCACATTTCGCCACAACAACAGTTAAAACATAATAAAGATTCGCGTGTCATTTCATGTGATGTGGATGCAAACTCTTGATTTCCAAATAAACTACTTACAAGGGAACTTTCAACAAGCGCAGGTCGAAAGTGGTCCTGATTTTTTGATACTGAAACATATTGACTGCAAGAGAATCCTGTCAAAATATTAGCGACGACGACACATTGGAAAGTGCTGAAAAAAATTACGAAAAACAGACTCTTTTCGCGCATCAAAGACCATTTTGATGGGTCTTGTACAACCCTAAACTACGAAGCGGACGAACATCGACAGCCGAATCACGTGGCTCAGCTTTGATTCGCCCGACTTCTAGGTATCTTCACAATTCAGGGAGGACATGAAAATGCAAATGAACAATGCTTTTTCCCGCGCATTTAAGAAAAGTATCAGTCTAGTCAAATAGTAAAAGTATGTATGTAAGTTCACCTGAGTACGTTATTCATGTTCAAGTTTCCTTTCGCTATCTTTGTACAGGAATTCAAGTAAAATATTAGATCTAAAATTTTGTGTATATTTGATTTAAATATTGACAGAGCCAAACGAAACATTTTCAAAATGATAATATAAGTCACATGTAGGAGGAAATGGAAGGGTACATAACCAACCATTCATTTAAACCTTTATATTTTGGCCGATACAAGAGAAAAAAGTATTTTCCGTACCACTAAAAATTCAGGTGTTTTAAATATTTCATGGGTGTACGTATGGATTGCTAGTACATCTTTGCAATGAATTTTGTTGTACAAAATGCGTATTTATTGTATATAT
The DNA here is from genome assembly GCA_002313205.1 of Laupala kohalensis. NCBI lineage: Eukaryota > Metazoa > Arthropoda > Insecta > Orthoptera > Trigonidiidae > Laupala > Laupala kohalensis. The sequence goes on from NNCF01134638.1 coordinate 213,906, forward strand.
GAATCATTTTTATTAAAATAAATGAACAATTAACAAAATACGTTTCGTTTTGCTTACATCACGTCTTTTGTGTTGCTATTAAATGCCACTGGTACTTTAAATGATACTATGAAAACAAAATTTGTTTCTATATATTAATAAAATTAAAACAGAAATAAAAATGTATAATTAAGATCGATCAAATGTGTGAAAGCGATAGAATTCGTACTTTGTTATAATATTGAGATTCAGTATCGGAGAAGGATATTGAGGTGATATCACGGCACGCAATGCGAAACTTACGGCAGCGGTCTGTGACCTTCACTACAGCAACTGCTTTGGTCAGTACTGGAAAGGCCCAATATTTTTAGCTCCAATATTTTTTAGTTTCTTCCAGTCAGTTCCGCTAATATTTTGACATGACATACTAACAGTCATTATGTTTTAGTATTTTAAAAAATCAGGACCACTTTCGACCTGCGTTTGTTGAAAGTTCCCTTGTTAGATGTCAACAATTCGAATGACTTTGTAAACGCAATAAACATAAAATCACAACGGGTTGCACTGAAATGTAATCACTCTGAATATTTATTGCTTTCAGCAAGAACCAGGAAAGTGTACTTTTTCTTTTACTTTCTCATTTACGTAGTAAATAGAAAGTATTGGAATCGTGAAAATTTTCGGCGTTTTATGACAACGTCCGTCTGCGCGCAGCGATTCTGAATAAACAAATTAATCAATTTAATTCGTATTTCGTGTTTACGGTAGAATTTACTCGTTTTAAATTTACTTTAAAACAAAACGTATGCCTACTTCGTATAAAGGTCAAAGTGTTCTTGATTTTTTAAATTGGGGCTTTACGGCTCGCCGACATCAAGGTCATTAGAGCCCTACAATCTTGTACAGGTAGGGAAAATGCTGTTACGCACTAAGGAGAACCAACATGACTCTCCCCGCGTGTGGGACTCGCCGAATGACTCAACCATACCCACTAAAAACCCTCCTGAATTAGAATATATCAAAATATTAAAAAAAGAGGGAAAAAGACAAAAGATTCCTAAAACATTATAAAAACCGAAGACAAAGAAAGAAGTAAATTTAGAGAGAAATAGGAATGAAAAACTAAAGAAGAAAAAAGGATTTAAACCCACTCCCTCCCGAGAAGTTGTGGGAGAAGCCCCGACTCATTTATGGATTTAAGTTATGACATACAAATGAAGATAAGACACTCTGCCGAAAGCCACATTCCCGAATAAAGGCATATCAAAGTTGGTTCATTTTGCCCAAGCATAACGACCAATCTGTTGGGTACATTGTGTCTCCGTCGGTTGGTAGTATATAAGAGACTCCCCAAAAGAAAGTTTTCGCGGTAAGTGTTGTATTGTAAACCTCACAGATGAGTGGGGGGGGGTTCACAGCGGNTCTTTATGGTATCTTTTACCTTCCTGAGCTTGAAGGCGCAATTTTCCCATTCGACTTGTCATGTCTCAAGAATAGACGATCTTATGGCAACAACGTTGTGTTTTTATGGCAACGTTTCTGACGTGGGAACGGTTGAAACGTCAACAACTTCTGCGTTGCCTGCTTCGCTGCCCCATCAGCTTCTTCGTTACCAATAATACCCACATGTCCAGGAACCCAACAAAGAACTATTTCAAAATTTTGGACTGCTAAACGGTTTATTAGATTCTGATTAGTCAGTGTCATGATGTCACAAGTGTCCAGTGAAGCAATCAATCAGGCTATCGGTATACAAGTACGATTGTCTTCCAAAGGCAAAATTCAAAACACACGAGTTCTTTGATGGATGTTCAATCCAATTCTGGAACCACAGACTGTTCCACAATGTTGGCACATGGTGCCTTGAGTAGCCACTGGTCTTTGAGGGTTGATGCTTCTGGTGTTCGTACGCTCTTTCCTAGCGTTGCGTTTGTCGGCTTGAAGCTTTCTCCGCTGTAGTTCGAAGGATAGATGCCCTTGTTGCTGTCTCTTANCAAGGCGACACCATTCTGGACGGATGCATGCTATAACCTTCCAATTCGCAGGGTCAATTTGACACTTCCTTAGATCTGCCTTCAGAACGTCTTTATAGCGTTTTTGTTGCCTACTTCGTTTTCTCTGCGAAGCACTAATAGAGTCACTGCATAGAACCACACGCCATATTAAAGCTTGCAGAATGAATTTCAGTGCCTCAAGGATTGCATATTTCTCCGCAGTGTACACGCTGCACAAGGAATGGAAGTGAAAAGAACGGGTGGTACTATGGGAGTGGAAAGCAGTACCCACGGAATCGTACATGATGGAACCATCGGAGTAGATGAATGTATGATCGAAATAGAAAGCCATATATTGCGTGTACTATGGCAGCAAAGTTAATATCAGGATTTACTGAAGAATGACTAGAGCAATAACCCATTAAGTTTACGAGCTCATGACCAAACAGTTGTCTATAGATTAGCTAACCATTCCTATCGGTAGTAGCAGTCCGGGAGTCATTCTACAATTTTCAGAGCGAAATGACGAAGCTTTTAATTGAAATATCGATTGGCTCATTTGGACGAAAAAATACGTAACTTGTCAACAATAGATGTTAATTTTTATTCTCGTTTCAAACTATTTAGACTACACAATCATGATAGGGATTATGGTTCGACGAGAAGCGCCACTCTCACATACTCCCACTACAGTAACACCCCTGGAAATATTGTTACAGAGATATTCTTCTTAACCCTAGTTCTTTAAGTAACGCGTGTATTGTAGTAAGATATAACGTATCATAAAAATAAGAATTTAAGAGAATGAAATGAACGATTACAAAAATCGAATGAACCCAACATGAATGTTATATAGATAAAAAATAATAACAATGAAGAGTCACGAAATACGATGTCACGAAGAGAAATTTGAAGAACAATCAAGGGAAGAGGAGAAGAGAGGGGGGACCGTCGAAGCTGACGGGGGGCGAAGATGGATGGAGGCGCGTAGCGCAGGCGCGGGTGTCAGCGGCTGACAGTGTTCTTCGCCTGTCGAAGTCTCCCTTCGATGGAGTAACGAACCACGCGTTCGTCGATGTTCAACCTCCATCAATCCACCTCAGCTCCACGATCTGCAATTGTAGACATCGAAGGAACACAATGGCACTCGGGTGTCTACTCGGGAGGGGACTTTTTCCAAAGACATTCGCTCCAATAACTGACGCCTCTTTTACAATAAAACGGAATGTTACATAACATTTGCTCGAATATATGTTAAAGAAGATCCAAAATTTTGATTATGGAAGGGAATTTAGTGGGGCGAAGGGGGAAGTTCAATGTCCATCAAACGAAATTTTACAAAAATTAAATTTTTAACTGCAGTTTAAGGCATTTGAATACATAATTCGCTCGCTTCATTTTTTTAAATCTGAATTTTCTTTATTTTTAAACTATACATTTTCAGCGTTCCCAGAGAGCTTCAGTTTCTAATGTACACAATGTCAATTAAGCGATAATTCACGTAAAAGCTAGCTTGTTTCGGCGTTCCATTCAAAAAAAATTTATTTTGAAATAAGACTAGTATAATAAAATGTAAAGCGATTACGAAAGAAATAATATCGAAATATAATGATGAGTGCTGAAATTATGGTTAAAGATTTTAATGAAATGCGCCTGAAGAGAAAGATGAAACCGCAGAAACGCGGGAATAGTTTTTCCACGAAAATTCGATATGGTACACTATTCGTATCAAAGGTCGATCGATACATTGAAAGCAACAATCCCATCCATTCTTCAATTGTACATTGCTACTATTTGACTTTTAAAAAAACATTAATTAAATATTTACCTTAAGTCACTCACGGTACTAATAAATTTGCATATTACATAAGACAATTTATTTTTCTTTTATCATATTTATGATTTATACGTTTCGGATTTTCATTGTCATTCTCTATTATCTAGGACTTTTTTTGTCAGGCGAGTGGGATGAAAATATTATAACATGGTCGGAATCTAAATTTACACATTTCTCAAATTACTGGTCTGTTTGATACAGTCATTCTATTTATTCAACAACTAACCACTATTTGACAGTTCCATAACGCACGCTGATTCTACTTTTCAGAACCTGGGTGTAAGTGCGCGAGCATTAGAAATAAAGGAGCAGCTATCGCCCTCCTGTCACTCGTCTTGTCAACCAACATACGTTAAGATACAGCAGAAAAAGCCCATATCACATGATTGTTGGATAAGAAGTTTCTGTTTCCCCAGGTACTAATAACATTCTATTTATTTTTGAGGGGGAGGTGAATGAAGCACGTAATTCCCTAGATCAGCGATGAGCTATTGCAATTTAGAAGCACTTTGAGGTTGAGACGATCATAAGGAACAGAATGTACCTAATACAAACCAAGGAATAGTATATACCTAACATTCCTTGAGAGCAATGTACAAAAACGGAGCAGGCGGCTCGACGTTGAGACGACGACCCGGAGTCCGCCCGCCTGGCGGCCTATCGCCCTGCGGAGCGAGAGCAGGGGCACAAGGCAGCGCGTGATAGGATCTGTCAATCAGTGTGGCAGCGTGTCTTGACCTCCTCCTTCCTTCTCCTGCTCTATCGACCGTGCATCGAGACGAGCCTTTGGCAGCGAGCACACGCTCGCGGCTTCACACAGCGCGCGCTTCGGGGCACACGAGGATCCTACCTGAAGACGAGAGACGGGTTCCACACAGCAAGCGTTGAGGAGATAATTCGTTTCCTTCGTTATTGTAAAACCGTTCTAAAGTCAGTTTTAGATGGTCCATTTCACATATTGTTTCCTGAGATACACCCCAGACTGCATGCAAATTGCAAGGAAATTTTCAAGCACGCTCTATTTTTCAGTATGACTCGTACAAATTGACTAGCGCACTCCTAGCAGCATTTCTGCTTACTAGTTGCGACATTTGTGTTCTTCTGAGTCGGCTGAGGGGTTGAAATTGTGGTGTTTTGTTTACTTATGGTGATTACTGGTTCGTTGAAATTCGTAATTATGCGTAGTGATCGAAACATCGCATTAAATACTCAAGCGTAACGTCATCCCCCTTCACATCCATTTATTGTACAGCAAGTGGACTCAAATTGGTTTCAAAATGGACCGTGTAAGCCGAAGTAACTTTTTACTTCGGGGTTTGACATTGTAACAACGCAGCACTGTCCTGGTCTCCCTTCATTCGTCAGTTGCAGGGCAATATTTTCGTCAACATCAAATATGGCAGCTTTCAGGACTGGGGGAGGCGGCCTCTGACGTCATCAAACAATTTTCACAATCATGGGTGGGCGGCGGTCATCCCATGTTAAGTGTTGGACCGATTCTTCAAACAAATCCGCTTACTCAAATATCGAAAATGTGAGTGTTTAGAACTTCGAGTCGATACACTGGGTCATATATCCGGGAGTGAGACTTTTCCCCTGACATTTTTTGCTAAAACTTGGATGAGAACGAAAAATCCAAGTGTCAAGTAAGGCTAGTGTTTATACACTTGGATCCTGAGTTCAAACAAAATAATATGAATAGGGAGAGGGAGGAATTTCGAAGATTGCCGTTTCATATTTTAATACAGCACTGTACAAAATTGTCAAGAAAATGTCCTTATATTCAGGAGAGGGCATATAAAAGGACATTGTTTTTGTAATTTTGTATTTCAATCTGAAATACTATGAAAATATTACGATGTTCTATGATAACTTGATACAAAAACAAAACATTTTTGGCACATAAGTTGAAATAAATGCGGAATTTGACCATTACAAATGTAGAATGGCCACCACGTGGCCACACTCTAGTCATTACTGCTTTTTAGACAATAAATATATTTACTACGAGTATTACGACAATTACGAGAGTTGGAATTATTATACCCCGGTTGGGAATAAATAATAGGTGTATACAAGAGGGTGAAATATCAGAAGGGGGGGGAATTCCTTTGCCTCTCCCCCTTTAATTTGAACCCTGCATCGATCCAATTCAGGTAACATTATGTAATGGTAAAATTCATTAGCAGCAATCTTATTACTTATTAATTTCATGACTCATGACAAATGATTAAATTACTTTCTAATTTAACGACAACGTCCAGAGTAGCAACCGGAGATACTAAACCTACAATAAAGTGGGTACATGTCTTTCTCAGGGTTACGTTAGCCGGAGCGCGGTGCTGGCCACAACACCTCTCCCTCGCGTCGAGGTCACGAGGTCGACCTTGTGTACACCTTGGCTACACCTCTGACATGCTTTGGTACAGTATGACTTGACATGTCAAATCCAAGTTATCAAAGTTGATGAAGGAATGGTAGGATGGTTGCTGGGGAGTGCAAGGTTCGTCTCACGAGAATGTCCCTTTCCATTTCTTGCCTTGAAAAAGGATGGTAAAGTCTGCGCAAGCGCCGTACGTATATTCCCAACTTGCAAACATCCTCCTGCGCTGATCATTAACCTGCTCATATACTCCCTCAACTCACCCTATCCAGTCACAGGGCAACTCCCGCGCTACTGGGAAATGGGTCAGGTTTAATTTCATTGTCATCAGGTGCGAGTGGGTTGTAAAACATTCACCAGAGAACCTAAAAGTCATAAACTATAAGTGAGAGCCCTCCAGAAGTACTACAAACAGACATTTTTGCAACCCAATACTTGCTTAAGAAGCGAATGTTTTTGATTCAGCGCATAACTGATTGACCCGCTATTTCCGGAGGGCGGCTCAGGGATTTTCTCGTAGGACGTACCCTATACTCGGTGGCATATCTACCACCCGAAAATCTCATCAAGATCAACCTAGTCCTGTCATCTCGCAAGAAAGGTAAATACGTAATACGCTATTCTCATTAATAGTGTGATCCGAATTGTAAAAAAGAACATGCTGTCTTCGATAAAATTTATTCCACAACTAGAACAAATAACACTAGATATTCCCAGTGTCCCAACACCTCAATAGCTTATACTCGCCAAGCCCCAATTATTGAATAAATAATTCATTTACCGCAGATAAATAACATTAGTCTAATGAGTGTACGTGCAATGCAATTGTGATGCTCGAAAATACATTCAATATTAATATCTAATGATCGGAACGTTCAGAATCCTATACTTTGTAATCTTCTCAAACATTAAAAAAAAAATTTAACGGAAGTCTCCGGCATTTTGAAAAAAAAAATGTAGTGGTGGTGCTGAGGTTCCAAAGCTTCTCCCACGGCCGAAACAGTTCCTCGACCTCTTGGACCTTCACAGCTATCGGAGGCCGCCGACACAGCCGTCGGTGTAAAATCCACTTGACCCCAGGCAGTGCACCTGACCGCATCCCGATTCATTATGTTTCTATTTAAATATACTGCGTGCATGTTTCTCTTATACTTGAGAATAGAGTGATCGGACGTATCAGAATAAAGTTTTCTTAGAAAAGTTCTAGGAGGTTTGCGGTATTATGTATAATTTAAAAAAACACATCCTTTTCCTCATAACACTATTCCCTCAGTTTTCCAGCTTCTCATTGAATTGAAACTAATTTTACTCTTCGTAATTTACTGGCAAACACTTTTTTCTCGTAGAAAACTTAATACCAGGCCATAATTCATGTAACTCAACAATTAAATATATTAATCTAGCTAATTAAGAACTAGCTTTCAAAACATTCTGGCCTTTAAGAAAAAATGGAATGCTAAGATAGCGAGTCAAGCATTCATAACTCGAAACCTATACAGCGAAACTTTCTCGGGCATATTCAAATGGAGGATTTTATCAAACTTACGAAATCTCTGAACACACAGTGATTAAAACTGTTTCCTACTTATATTTATTAACACAAATTAAATGTTTTCTTTACACTATTCTAAGGTAAGTTTATCCCTCCTTAATTTGATACAATCAAACCATGTCCTGGAATATTCTATATACGGATGATTACAAAGTTTTCGTGAAATCTTAATGTTATGTAATTATGTGAATATTATGTAATCTAAAGAGACGCATAAAGAAGATACAGATTATGTGCGTGCTACCACATTACATCGGTTCCAACAGTTAATTTTTAGTACATAAAATTCACCAAAATAAAAAAATAAAGCGGTTATCTTGTCGGACAAAAAACTTATAAGAAGAATTAAATGTTTGAATAAAACCTAAAAGCCCATATTGTAAAGAAAATATAGCGAAATAATTTTACTTTCCGGAACTTCATTGTTTAATACATCGTGGAAGATAATACACGCTTATTCAGAGGCAGACACTCATTTAATTGTCGTTCGAGACTAATATAGCTCGTCTGAAACACCAAGCAACTGGTTCATACGACCGCAAAAGGCGGCTGGCGATAGTATCCAGTAGGAAATAAAATAAACACCTCCGACCAACATACTCAATCGGGCCATCCATTGAAATCCGAAACGGGATAGTACTCCAGGGCGCGCGAATTTCACTCGTCAATATTACACCCACTTACCACACAGTGAACATCGACACGGTCGCTGGCCGCCAGCCACTCAAACGCGGAAACTCACCTGCAACAAAGAGAAAAATGCCAATGTAAACACGAGAACACACATACAGTGGCGATGCGGAGATACAGCAGGACCACTCGAGCAAGAGCACCAGTCGCAGGTCACCACCACGACGCATTGGAATTACTGCTCTCATCGTTTCCCGACTTTGATCCTTAGATTTTGCAAAAAAAATTATTGGAACTGTAGTTAATATAAGGTTTGAAATAATTCATCTAATTTTTAATGGTCATCCTGCGCTCAACCGTTCCGCGATACAGTGGAAGAGAAGGCGCTTCCACCATATCAACTTTTAGTAGATGGATTTTTATTGGGAATTTCAAGTCATCCTGGTGGCTCACAAAGTTTGAGGCGCAGGTCCCCTCTGAAACCTAAGGTTCTTGGTTCGAAATCCCGGGGAAATTAACGCATGTTTTCATCGTGTGTTGTACCCGTGAAAGGCAACGGGTACGTTAGAACCACCCCATCCCCAATGCCCCCAAGTATATCCATCTCACAGATGCATCTAATGTAGACCTGTCTCTCCTCGAGATAGATCAACATGTCTTCGGATCGCGAATAAAAGAAGACATCTTCCAAACAGTGGACAGTAGCAACGCGGTGTTTATGTCCGACACTGTGTAGAGTACAGTTTCTATCCCTCATCTTTCAACATACGCTGCACTGAGTTGGATAAAGAGGCAAGATTTGGAATACGTAGGCAAACAATTATTCAGGCGCATGAATGCAAACCGTTATACGAAACTTTCTTTTACTCTCTTTCATCTATTGCCGAGGATATGAACTAGGAGTAATCGTTGCACTGCGTTACGGTGGGATAGTGGGATGTTAATTAATCCGAATCTTTTCGTAATGGGAGGGGCGAGTTGAGTTTAGCGTTACGTAATTATGGAAGGGGGGGTAGGGTTATTGTTACAAGTGTGTTGCGGAGGGGAAGGGGAGTTAAAAATTGTAGCTGATACGTTATTTATAGGCGGTCCTCAAGGTGACGATTCTTTGAACCTCTTCGGTCAGCATCTACAACGACCCCGACGCGCAGAAGAAAAGAATCTATAGACTCGGATGCTTGATGGACCAAGAAGCAGATGAGGCCAAGAAAATCAGAAGGTAAAGAAGTGGAAAGGGAGGAGCAAAAAGCGGAGATGGCAAGCGACGTGTTCGTGGGGGTGAGGCGGGATGAAACTGCTGAGGCAGGAGGTTGACGTGGGGGCGAGCAGGTGGTGCAGGAAAAGGAGGACGGGGAGGAGAGGGTGAGGGCGACCTACTTCTCGCAAATCTCGTCTCCGCTCCCGTAGTTGAAGGTAGGAGGGGATGCCGGACGCCCATTGCGCTTCGTGAGTCACACGGCAGAAATGGGAGAACTAATGCCAGCACGTATACTGCACGGAGGGCGTTGAATAACATCGAAAGTCACGCCTTGTACTAAAAAATATTCGAAGGGGGAATAAGCAATCCACTGTACAACCCTTCTCAAATAATATTAAATTTCGTCACCTTCTAAAAATAAATAATAATTAATCAATTCTACTATTAACGTCCATTAAATAATAAAGATAAATACGATTTTTTAAATGGACGATTTCGACATTTTTTTACGTTCTCAGTACACTTTCAGTCGTCAGATGTAAAAGAATCAAAACGTTGTTACTGAAAATACAACGAAATCGTCCACGAAGAAGTCGTAACCAAGTCGATATTCACCAATTAACATACTGAATTAACATAATTATCTGTCAAATTTCGATGAACGGTAAAAAAAATTCGACACCGGTAGTGAAAGAAAATAAGAGGCAATCTCCAGGGGTTGAAACAAAATACATCATGCGTGAGTGATCGTTCACATATTAATGAGTAATAAACGAAGTATCTAAAAACCCAAATTTTGCTTTGGTTTTTCATCAAACGTAAAAGATCCGAAGAGCAAATAATCGATAGGTGCGGTCAAGGAAAGTACACTTCTTCGCCTTAATTTTCGTTCCTATTCGTCCCGTTTCGTGGAGCGAATCGAGGCGGCATTCAGACGCGGCCACGCTCATCGTTCCATAACGCAGCGCGCTGCTGATCGCTACACGGTCCCAGTGGATCCCCGGCGGTGCGGCGGCGCGCCGGGCGATCGTCACCGGACGCCTGCCAGGGCAGCCAACACACACAATGCACCATAACTCCGCTCAACGCAATCCGCGGCGCTGGCCACAATGGTGGAGTCATCTTGCAGCCAGTTTCTGCCAATTAAGAGTCTCTATTGTGCCGGAATGATTTGCAATTAAATGAATCATACGGCCTCAATGAGGCAAGAAACCGACATCAAACAAGTAGCAAGAACAAGTTACTAACGCATAGACGTGCTCGCGACTAGACAGGAAGTTTTTGTAACTCTTTCGATCAATACCATCAATGAGTGTCCGGAATTAACGAAGATCTGGTTACACGGATCGATATCCATTTTTACGATAACGTTCGGGTTTCGTAACGACAAAAAAAAACAAAGAGAGGCATAGAGCAGTAAATTGAAATGGTCAAATATTTTGTCTTCTAAACTTTGATTAAAATCGTATTAGCGGACGGTAAAAAGTATCATTCCATTGATTCGCAACGAAAATAATACAATTTTCGGCTACGAAGGACATAATTAACAATCAGGCAACTCCTGTACAATTTAAATACCTTAAAAAATTCAAAAAGTACATCGCGATAATACATGACAAAATGAGTTAGAACTGTCACCAGATGGCAATACAAATCGACAAAAATATGTCTATTCTGCAAAAATATACACCCACCATCTATTGCTAATGTGCGCCTTAAACATGATTTATTTTATTACGAAAAAACGGACCAAAAATATTGTTTCACTCCCTTTCGGGTGGGGTGGGACCTTGAGCACAGAACGTCTATCCCATGACGAATATATCTGCCACTGAAATACAAAAGGGTTGTGATAGGAGCCGTGATATAAAGTTAATTAGAAACGAATCTTCCTCAACTTCATAGCGAAATGTAAGGTTACGATGTGAGAGGATGCTTCGATTCCTCACAATCAAACCATGTTCTCTAACATACTTAAGCCAGAGCAGTGGCGGATCTATGAGGGGGGGGGGAGAGTTAAGGGGGCTGTGTAGCCCCCCGCCATTAGACCTGAACTCTTAAAGATAAAATTGATGTTGATAAATAGCATAATTTGTCAAAGTGTTACAAGATTAATAATTGGTATTAATAATATAATTGTTATTGTTATAATAATACCAGATAAATAAAATTAGGAATACCAAATTAATAATACCAGATTAATAAAATTAATCATACCATATTACTAACTTTAATAAACAATTGTTATTGCTACTTATAATACCAGGCAGTTAATTATTTATTTGATGCTTTTTATTTAAAGCATATTTATAAAATTTGCGTTATAAACCATGAATTTTAAACAACAAAAAAACCCTTGATTACGGTCTAGATCCACCATTGCCAGAGTACATCCCAATCAATTTATCCTTCGCAATAAATGGAGATAAAAATATTTATTACTCACATAAAAGACATGAGAACCAAATGCATGAGAACGCAAATTCTTTGCAAGCATCGGAAACGTTCCAGAAAACACAGCGTAATGTATAATTTGACGATTCAATTTGCGCTTTATTTCAACAGTACAGCAAAATAGGAAAAGTTCTACTTCTTTTTCGCAATCTTATCAACCAAACATGCAGCGTTTCTTAGAGCGTTTTCCATTTTCTACTGAGTGTGCACTAGGACCGGACAAATACATCATTGCTCAATGCGAGTTCCCCTCTCCGCGTGGAGAGTATAGCAAGTAAATGAAATATCTTAGCTGCACTATCTGGGCATGGCCATCGTAAGCCGTATATGTTGACGAAACTGCAATAATTGAATAATAATAATAATAATTAATTTGTTGATATTAACAAATATATCATCATATAAATATATATATTATTTTATAAATAATTCATCACCTCAATAATTCTTTCTCTTAGTTTGAGGAGCTTT
>NNCF01134638.1:232376-245485 GCA_002313205.1 Laupala kohalensis
GTGACACTCGGCAATTATTGTAGTAACCGAAGAAACCGGTTTTATTACATGATATACAAAAATTTGATATTATTTAAATATTTCCTAGTTTATAGAGTACCTTTATCTGTTTTGACGAGATATTAAGTATGATAGGTCAATTCAATGTGTGTGTTAAAAGGTATTGAAAAACTTTCGTGCGCTTATTTACTATTTAGTCCTACAGATAGTGGGGTGGAAGAGCTGGGAGGGGAGAAATGAGGGGTCCCTAAATTCAAAATCTGCCCCAAGCCCACCAACCCCTCTCCGCGGGACCTGATCACTAACAAATAAACACCTGATCCGATGTGAGCCGCGAAGTGTCCAGTGTGTGGAAGAACTCGCCGAGTGCGCCGAGGGGTCATCGCCGTGAGCGAAGGCCGAAGGCGGCCGAAGAGGCGGCACGAAACACGGACCTCCAACTTCCATCAATCTTACAGCGCTCCGTCTCGCTTCGACACTCCATTCCACCTCCATCAACCCCTCCACCTCCATTCACTCCAACAAGGAATCTATTAGGATTTCATCCCGCACTACGAAACACAAAGATTAATCTATTCTCTTCAAAAATCGCACGATGTTTAACTACAAGAAACTAACCTGGTCCGGGTTTTTCTCCGGTTTTCCTTCAGGTAGTGGTGGATTTTCCATGGACGGGCATGTCATTAATACATGTGTTTTATGAATCTCGATTCTTTTACTGCACAAAATATCTACAATTTATTTTGGAATAAGAAATGGATAACTGTACGTATTTATAAAATAATTTCTTTTATAAATATAAAATCTGCCACTGGCATTGGGCCCTAGATAGAAATTAATGGGATGGTTACTCGCCCGTTTCCGGAGAGTAACTTATTTCATTATCCTCCACGTGGTTATACGCAGTTTGCTGCTGCGTTTTTGACAATAATCTTTATTTTATTTTATGTTCTTAGAGGAAAATATTAACATCTCACCCTCCAATGTTTTCAAATTCTACGTTTACAAACGTAACGGAATCAAACTGCTAAGATCTTTAATAGCAGAGAACATGAGATGCAAATATTCGTACTTATTATAAATGAAAAAAAAAATCTTACATTCTGCAACTCAAGTCATGAAAAATTCTCAAGGAAACTGTTATACGAGTTTTAAAGTAGATTAAACTAAAACTATTCCAAATTGAAGGAACACTAATGAAACAAAGAATATGAAGAGGCTATAATGATATATATGCAACTCTTTTATTCCTGACAAAAAAGTGATAAGATGACTTAATGGTCCTTGGGAAAAGTGAAAGACAGGATAATATCGTTTCCAAATTCTATTTTTTAAATATATATAAACAGTTGAATGTAAGAAGTCCTGATCTGAAACCCACGTAATGTTTTCTTAGTGTGACGTTTCTGTATATAGTGAGATGAATCAGTTCAACAATCTATAAACTGTTATCTCCGATATCACAATCAGTAATTCTTATATTTGTATTACATCAAATATAAGTAATTTCGCATCGAAGAAGAGATTTTATTGTAACATTCCTGATAACATTATCGTGTATCTCAGGAAAAAACGCTCAACATGAATTCCAAGAAATACACATAATACTTTGCAGAGTCTTTCTCCATGTGCGTATCTTGTATCAACGGTCGCCAAACATTTGGATCTCAGGGACCGCTGAATACATCGTTTTAAAGTCTGCATAAAACTAGGTGAATTTAAAAACAATATGAAATGATCCTTTTTAATATAAAGGACTAAATACCTCTTTTACAATAACAAAATTGGAAATATATTTTGTTGAATTAATGCAACATAATATTGAGCTAATGTATTCCTTGACAAAGGTGACTTGTTAAATACCTGATTGGGTATCAATAACATCAAAGAAATTATTCCTTTTTTTTCTCCTGTCTGTTTTCTGTTCCTCGAATATACTTAGAAGTGAATAACCCATGTCGCCATAGCAAACTAGTTTCATTAACGGGCTTAAAAAATTGCAATTTAATGCCCCGATATTTGTACTGACCAAAATTATCTGACAGTCCATCGGTTGGCGACCGCTACCTTATTCAATCCTGATTCATCAACAAAATTCCTTTTACGCTAAAATAATTCGTGTGACGCCCACGCGCCCAAGACAAAGGAGGTCTGCGACCGGAACCCGCCCGAAGGCGTCCGCGTCCCCTGGAAACGACAGCGTGCGTAGGCGCGGGGCGGCGACATCAGGGCGATCTAGCGGTCGCCCATGGAAATGCTATGGCGCGGGGGAGGAGCAAGGGCGCTCTCGAGCGGGGGCGTCAGTTGGTGGTACTCACTGCTCAGAGCAACGACCTGCGAGTGGTAGAAAAACGCTACCTCTCTCGCTTCAACTTGTCCAACGCAAAACGAACTGCCAGTATCGCAGACTTCGAAAGAAATATTTTGGGAGCTAAGACTTCGAACAACTTTACCGAGTTTATAATAAATGTATTTTAATACTCCTCAAATTAGAATGCGCTATAAACATTATTTATACGACAAACATAAAACTTTTTTCAAGATTCATGAGCTGAAGTAAAGAGTCAAAAGTTTCACCAAAAGAGTTGTCCCACAAACCGAATGATCCATGTCCCTTGAAAATAGGAGTAAAAAAAGTGAGTTTTCACCATCCAATCGTGCTAGACTGTCTCGTTTTCACTCCAGAGACGAGAAATATAATTATGGAAGCATAAGCTCCGTGATTTCATGAAAAAGTAATAAATAATATACTATGTAAATGATAAGCTACAACCACCCAGATTCAAAGGAAAATTGTGAAACAATATGGTATCAAATGAAGTATGCAGATGTCCCTACCGAAACATACTTTGATCGTTGAAGAACAAATTTAGTTAATTCAGAAAATATTGAATTTTCACAGAAAATATACACGCATATTGGCTTTTAGGACAATTGTTCCAAACAAGAAAGCGACTTATGTGCTACCTCTAACATAAATAAAATGTGATGTAATTAATGTAAACTAGCAGTGTCGCACTCGAAACTCGTGTGGCAAATTTACATTCTTTTTCTTAATTGTTATATATATATATATATATATATATATATATATATATATATATATATATATATATATATATTTTTTNAATAACACCTAAGTTTACACTCTCTAAAATGTATCACACATTGAGGCATTAGTCGTTTCACAACATTGATCCTCACTACCAATCCTCTATGAAATAATTCTTGGAAAATATTTCATTGGCAACCCAATAATTACGACTAAGTAAGAAACTAATGAACATTAAGCATATAATTTACAAATTTTGCGATATATTTCATGTAATTAAATTGTCATCAGAAGCGCAAGTTACATTCAAAAATATAACTTTCGTGTATCATCATGACGAAGAGAATGATCTCTTATTAGAGATTGATATCGTAGTCGGTATATATTTTAAAAAGGTACGACGCCACGTACTGATTGATATCTTCAAGTGTCCTCTTGCTTACTAAAAAATACAAATATCGTCATCAAGTAACAGAATCAATTTCTCAAAATGAATTAAAAAACTTCGTAAAAGAATTGATATAATCGTGCCAACAAAATTTCGTTGAAACAATACCCTGAAGTGGGTAATTTTGATGATAGTAATTTGAACTTATGGACCACAGCATACTTAACGCACGTCTAGGACACTAAATTTCGATAAAATACGAATCTGTTTTAACCCATGGTGTCTCTCAAGGATCAATATTAGGGAGCAGATTGTTGTGTTCCGCAATTTTTGTTTCCGTAACTCTTCGTTAATGTGCTGGGGTTTCGCATACCCCAGTCAATGTATTTCTCCTCACTGCCAACAGTCGGTGGACATTAGTTACATACGCTTCAGTAGCTTACTATTTTACCCCTTGGACCCCCTATTATAGTTAACGGCTGTTTAACTTCGTTTCTGCAAGAAGATGGACGCATTTGTTGTCACGGTGGTTCCTTAAACCCCATCATACTACTAGTGTTTGTTTACACTATTAAAGTAAAATGAAATTGTTATTTAGATTGGTGAAAACGAAGTCTGTTTGTTAATAATTCAGTTGTCTTCAACAGTGGGATCAGAGCCTAAGGCAATTAATACACAGGTAGTATTGTTCTAACACAGGATGTATTATGAAGAATCGCGGACTTCAGTAGATAGAAAGGTACGTGCAAACAAAGTCATCAACGGATTTACGTTAGATCTTTAAATGTAGCTGCAAATGAAAAGTGACAAAATCTAATGAAACTGTCCCTAAAAAGGTAGCACGGCAGGGCGGATTTTTTCCAATTCCAAAGATACGAAAACTAAATATCGGTACATTTTTTGCAGTAAACTTTTGTGCTTAGAACATATCGTTCCAACATGTGAAATAATGTGAATATTCCAGTAGTGAATAAATTTAGTAAACACGGCCTTCTCCAAATTGCTATTGTAAACAAACTATACATATATCAGCTATTACTTCTCTTATTTTGTGAAAATTTGACAATTGTAATGAAAAAAAAAAATTTTCAAAAGTTAAAAAAAAATGTCTAAATAAAATGAAAACTTATGTAATTTATGTACGATAGAAACCTTCATTATATTTTCACTTATATTAGAAAGTAAAAATGTTTTTTCTATATTCTCAATTTTTAAAAAATTAAGAGTTTTCCGCACTTAACTTTCGAATTTTAATTCATAACAAACAGTCAATAGAACTAAAAGACCAACATTGCAATAAAAGAAAAAGAAAACGTAAAACACTTCCAGAAAACAGATGATAATATAAAAGAGATGATAATATAAAATAACTATCAAACTCTCAACATATTTAAAAGATCAATCGCTTTAAACATATTTATCCTCACCTTACATATTACACTCCTGAACAACATATCTGCAAATTCAAGTACAGAATTACCTTCTATCTCAAACTCTTTGCAATTGCCTTGTAGGTTGATCTAAAAAAAAAGCGCATAAGAGTTTTGCTGTACCCCAAACGGTGCGACGTACAGAGAAGCAGGTTAGCAATCTGTACGCAGAATTCACTGAACAATCAAAATGCTTTAATTCACGTTTTCAAAATGTTGAANACAATCAAAATGCTTTAATTCACGTTTTCAAAATGTTGAATTTTAAGAACCTGGAAGTAGAGCGCAGTCTGTAAATGAAGTAAGTATGAGCTGTCCAGAAATAGGCTTCTATTTCTAACGCATTCAAAGTCAAATCCCAAGGTTCGTTTGGACGCGACAATTTCTTCGCGAATCGTCGAGGGAACACAATACATAACATACACAAACACACGTACGATAATTGATATCACTGCCAAAATTTGAAAATAGACTCTCCTGGAGTCAATTCGTAAAGATCCGAGAAATCTCTGGGGTCGACCGAATACAATACTTTCCTTATCCATTCCGTATAATTGAAAAGTAAATTTAGTGTTATTTCAATTCTTATGATTTTAAAACTCTAAACTCAAATAATCTCTAGTTCAATAATAATTTGTACACGTAAATTTTTTGCGTTAAATTACAGACATATTGACATTCTATTAGTATTATAACTCGTAGCTAATTCTTAATCTTATCTAGGTACTTTTGCTGAAATTTTTGAATCCGACTCTGCCTTAGAGCCCTTGATCGGAATTGATGGGATGGTCCCTTGCTTGCTTCCGGAGAGTAAATTAGTTTATTGTCCTCCACGTGGTCATACGCAGTTTTTTAAACAAAAAATTTATTCTTATTATTAATAACTCGGGGGGTCTCAAACCCTACCACTCTAACAACGCGGGATTTTTGGAGCACAGTAACGAAGGGTTAGAACTGTTGTGTGCGTGGACCAGTGGGAAGAGTCGAGCACGGATTAGGCGGAAGGCACGAGGAAGCGCGTGTATGCAGAGCGAAGCAGATGGCTAGAAGTTCTATCTGCTTCGTTGTCGGGGGTGGCACGGGGCGTCTGGCGCGAGGCGCTTGAAACCCGAGCGCTCGCTCACAGCGTATCTCCCTGTGGAAGCGCGGAGCGGGACGAGACGGGCGACGCAGTGGAGCGAATCCGCCCGTGCTGGATGGCGAACGTCGCTCGCCTGGGAGCGAAGAGAAAGCCGAAGTGCAGTCAGATAAAGAGAATTGCGAAATTCCACAAGGAAGCGGAGTTTTGGGAGTCGCATGACTAATCGTAGTCGCATTGATCAAGATCAATATCGCAAGCAGCTTAAACTGAATGAAATTACACAATTTTACTAGTTTACACTGGGAGAACTGGTTTGGATGTGAGTTCGAAATTCAGAGGAACTAAAAGACTTCTTCAAACCTTTGGATGTGACATACCAATCTTTGAATGTCGTATCCAAGGTTTAGAAAAATATTTTCATTTCTCTGAATTTGGATCTCACAATCAATCCTAAAAAGGTACCCATTTTGTTGGCGCTTTCTTCTACTAAACTTCTCAATAGCATTGGAAAGGTTATTTCATGTGCGGTTTTTACACTAAAGCTCATCATAGCGTTAGAAAACTTTGATAGTGATCAAGCCAAAAGTTATATATTTTAAAATATGGAAGGAACAAAACTAAAAATAAACATTCTCGTAGTCGGATAATCTAGTAGATTGTGTAATGTAGCTCACTAAGACCGAATATATTAAGTTATGACGATAAACATATTTCGAATTAATTTCAGTCAGGATGGAAATGGTGGAGAATTGTGGAAGGTGAACAGGTGCGGTAGCGGTCAACACTACATCGTTCAAAGCAGAAGATTCTGATACCGATCACCGGTACGTCGCCATTTTCACCAGGCTGTAGTTATCGAATAATTTGAAGTTTCAACCGCCATCTTCCGATGTGAAGAGTTAAAAAACAGATTTTTTATTTATCTATTTTTAAACTTTTTTTTAGTCTACAGATCACTGAAGTGTGTGCACGTCACTCTCAATGGCCTGGGAATTAACATTTGTTTAAAAAAAAAAAAAAAAACCTTCTCATTCGTCGGTAGTACCTAAACTGATTTAATGCATTAATTGAACTAGTAGAACACACGTTTTTCCCCGCTTCAAAGAAATAGCCACGTTTAATGGTGACTGAACCACAGGAGATAACGTAAAGTCATATCTAAACTCCATTAAGATTTAAAAAAAAAAAAATTATGTACATGCAAAATTGTCACAATGGAGAATAATTTTCCTATTTTCTGATTGTCTTGATATATATATATATAGGGTATGCGGTTCTAAATATTAGACAATCAATATTCTTGTATTCTTTATACAGATCAACGTTTCGATTGGTGTCTTCATCAGGGAATCTTAATTCAGTTAAACAATAGATTATATCTTTCAAGTCATTATTCACATATATACATAAAACATCTCGGTGGTATTTCTTCACCTTGTCAATCTTTTCTTTAGAATCTATTGTTTAACTGAATTAAGATTCCCTGATGAAGACACCAATCAGTGTCGAAACGTTGGAGTGAATAAAGAATATATGAATACTGATTGTCTATAATATTTAGAACCGCATACCCTATTTGTATAATATATATTTGAGAATAGCTTTTATCACCCTTTCCCGTCCCGGGTGTCTTTCTGTTATTTTTTCGGGTACTTAAATCGAAATAACGGAGCGGTCCCTCGTTATGTAGCTTATTCTCCCAGTATTCTTAAGCAGTTTAAGCTATTTTGGCAATAATTTATTATTGAAACAGCATAAATATAACTTGCAGGGTTAGGAATTTTAGATGCATACCTATTTTCTCAAGGTAAATTAATGCTCTTTGCAAAGAGATGAGAAAGGAGGCATTTTAGGCAACTTTTTTTTCCCAATCGTGTCAATCATTCCCTTTTATAGTAGTTTTTTAATAACCTTCTAGGGTTCAGTTTCTTATTTGTAAGAGATATGACGTGAAATTTTCATTCGATATGTTTCATCAAATAATTAAGTAACTTTCAATTGTTGTCTCTTGGGCTTGCAAACAACATGCTACCTACTTTCAGAAAATGAGAGACTGAAAGCACGTTTGAGCCAATAAAAATACCTTCTCATCTACATCTCTTTTAGCATCTACAAAGACGTTCTATCTTCTTTTAGAAACATTGTTTATGTAGACATGCTGAATGTTTTCAAGTACAGCACCATCCTATTTCTTCCTTCGTGTGATAAGTGATGATTTATTAACCCGTTTGCAACTCAATGAACAAGAATAAGAGAAATATGATTTCTTAAATTTGTTGAGTAAAACAGCATATTTTGTTCCTGTTTTAACCTTATTTTAGCACCTTTCCCCTTCCTTTTCCATATTACATTTTCACCTAAAAATCGCAACCCCGATAATTAAGAAAACTTTTTGTAAGGACTACTGGAGAGTCCATAGACAGAGTGAGTGTGTGACGGACGATATGAAGGAGGGAATGCAAGGCAGGGCGCGTGGGCGGCGTATTGGAAGTGGGTGTGTGGCGATGGAACCGTGGGGGCCGGGAAGAGAGGGGAACTTGCATGAGGCGAGGCAGCCGTCACTCCACTCGGATCTACTCCTCTTGGGAGCTGAGAAAATAAATGCGCCGAGCGCTTGACGGCTTAATTGAAGCGGCGGACGACGCGGCGTGATGGTTGGTAGCCGAAGCACACGGTGGGACTTCGGCTACAAGGCGATGGAGAAGAACGAAAGCGTTCTCCTCTGCACTATATTCTACACATTGACATACTACTTTTCTCGTCCGCTCGTTACAAAACCCATTGGTCATTATCGCAATAAATAATTTAAAAAAAGATTGACACTGTGGAATTTTTTTTTCTTCCAATTTTCTTGAGTTCCTGATAGGTAAGATTTTTGTTCGTACACAGGTTTTATACAAAATAATATTAAAATTTCCAATATTTAGTTCCAGCAACTTTTAATGAATGTTTTCATCGAAAATACGTTTCATGTAAAATGTTCAATCTGAAGCAGCAAAATTACCTGTGTGTAAAATGATAACGATACGATTTATACTAATAACATTGCTTGACAATTGCAACAAAATCTAACCGAGTAAATTTTGATCCTTCATAAATCAGGAATAAACACATCCTTGGGTGGTGCATATTATAGTGTAACATGTAATATACATTTTATTTGTCTCTTAGTTATAATGTTTACTTGTTCACAGGTTATACCTAATAAACGCATAATTTTGTTACAAATTTACATATTATTCCGCATATATCGCATTCCGCGACCATCGATATAGTTTTCATAAAACTTTTATTTTTTATCCTGTTTCCATTTCCCTTTCACACAAAGTATACCCGACGCAAATTCTCGCACTAAGTCAAATCAGTCTTTTGCTTGAATTAATTTCTTACATGGAAACCGATTTCCCATTTTTTCTTCCTTCATTTAGAAATAGCTCACGTCATTCGTAATCATACAGACGATAGTTTACGAATTTCCAACTTTACAAATTCATTTTGCATGAATTCTTATCTGTATGTCCTATTCTCTCCGAAATTCACCTGTCCTGTAAAAAAAAATTAGGTCGTCCCATCTAAAATCACTTTTATGTTGCATTCGCTCCAATGTTTTATTTACTTTTTAAATTCTTTTCCAGAGTATTTGACATTATATCAATAAAAGGTGGTTATTTCCTTTCTCACATCCTTATTCTCCTCCTCTCTCTGTATACAGCTCTGCGCATATACCATTTGCAAACGAATACGGCGAGCGAGCAAAACTAACATGAAGACGGTAGTAAACCGTTGAATGAACAAAACATATCCATTTTTTTGGGTCTATTATGTTTTAAGAGCTTAACCCCGGAGAAGCCGAGCTGTGCGCACATTAGACGTGGAAGGACCGGTAGAGTTCGTGAAAGAGTCCTAAGATATCGGCCGCCACTTGCGTTTACATATGGTACATCGCGATGGCTCTAAATTCACATTAACTGAATTCCCTTCACGAATTAATGCGTCAGTTCATGATTTTTTAGTAGATAATCGTTCTTAATCTGATAACTATTGAAAATTAATAGATGTCTACTACCATCTTCAATCGTCAAAACAATTGTACAACAAACCGATAATAAAACAAAGAACCTAAAAATAGAAAGAGGTTAGCCTACAATTAATCAACATGCATGATAATGCGTCCAAGAAAAGGAAAAAAAGCCAGTACGCACTATCATGTCCAAAAATCAACACAAAATTAATGACATTTTCGTAATCTATTTTTAAATATAACATACATTTTGGTACTGAAGTGCTTTAAAAACCTTTAGTGTTTCCTCGAACCACGTTTTGTTCGTTCGTTCCCGGGTGGCGAATATATTATTTTCACCCCCGTACAAAATTCAAATTCTCGTATGATGTTCGATAATTTACGAAAAAGAAAATTATAACTTGTCGTAGTTTGCCTGTCGAGTCTAACGTCCTTCTCCCGTCTCCCTCCTCCGCGTTGCTTGGCAGCCCCTGCGCCTGCCTCTGCGGCTAATCCCATTCGATGGCTAATGGACGCGCAAAGCAAACAGCGCCGAGGCTCCACTGCAGACACGACCCGACTGGGGATGGCTGCTTGGCTCCCACAGGCAACATTCTTCCCAGATTCCACGACACGCCCGGCCACCTCCAGAAGTCACTACAGCAGTCATGTCAATCCCCATGCTGACCGTTGGTACCCCTCCGACATTCTTCAATTGCGTATACCTTCATTCTACCGCTAATATCTAATTCTCATCTCATCCTTAACTTTCTCACCCCATCCTTAAGATGACTTCTACCACTTTTTTTTTACGGCTCGTCGACATCTAGGTCATTAGAGCCCTAAAATTCTGTACAGGTAGGGAAAATGCAGTTACGCACTAAGGAGAGCCAACATGACTCTTCCTGCGTGTGGGACTCGCCGAATGACTCAACCATACCCACTAAAAACCCTCCTGAATTACAACATACCAAAACATATCTCAAAACATACATCAAAACATTAAGGACAAAAAATGAGGAAAATGAAAGATAGCCCTAATGGCGTCGGGATCGAAAAGAACAAGGGGTGACCAAGGGAGGTCAGGAAAGAGAAAGGAAGGAGCCTAGCACAAGTAAGTGGAAGCAATGCCAGACTCAGCTCGGGGCCCCGTGTTCGCCAAACACGTCCCCTGGAAAGATCACACTATATTTCCCTCTCACACAACCTTCCAACACATCCCTTTCTCACTAATGAGTGCCTCAAGTCACCGGTTCCCGGTGGACGTGGTGCTCGTGTTCCTTGTCGTGACAGTCTTACCGTGAGCCCATCCACGATGAGCAGCATGCTGGTGGTCGCCACGGGTGATGGCATTTGGTTCCGGGTGCGTACGATCCCTTTGTTGGTTACTTAGTTTACACTCGAAAGTCATCTTACTTTGCCTCGAGAAATTCAGCTAAAGAAAAAAATCACGAACGGAAACGCACTGTGTTTATTAGTTTATTGTAAACCAGTCGCAGTAAATTACTTTATTGTCTTCCACGTGGTCATAGGCAGTTAGCAACAGCTCTTGACAATAATTATTAATTTATCTATTTTTTTGTCAGTCCATCTCGCTTGATGATGTACACAGCTTGTACTCAATGTAGTCAACTCTTTTACTTCGCCATCGTCCATAGAAGTAATAACATTCGTAGCTCGTGTTATGTTGGCAGAACATTCGAATGTCTGAAAACTTAAATCTATCGCCAACCTCGGAAACCAATTCAATTTACGTGCTCTTGTGGTGCTGTTCTATCTCTTTTCATCGAGCGTGTGGAACGAATATTGCCTTGTGTCAGTTTGTGGCGTTATTAACTTGTATTTCTTTACAGCAAATAGACGCTTTTGATCCTACTATTAATATTTATTTTGATATAACTTGAATTCGTAGAATTTGGCAACTTGTGTTAGGAGTCTATTGTACAATTTTTGGCAAAGTTACACGACTTGGAGAACAGCTAGGTTTAATAGCGTTTCGACAACTACGGTTATTGACGCCCATTACTGAGAATATGGTATTTTTTATTATTTATAGACACATTAATAAATAAGAAAGAGTAATTACAAAGATATATTTTAAACTACACACATATTCTCGACACAGAAAAGCAAAAAAGGAATAAATCCAATAGGTCATTGGGATCAGTATGTTAAATACTAGAAGAAAGTACAAGATCCGTTTGAAAAGTACGGGACATTGTACAGCGAATAGTACTCTCTCTCTTGGGTACCACAGAAGACTGAAAAGTAATTTCCTGTATATTTTGCTTACTACTGTGCTAAAATGATCTACAGCTATTTCTCAGCGGTACCTTTCGTTAGGAACATAGGCGAAAAGGCAGGTTTTGTACAAGTAAATCAGGGACTTACGTTTCCTGAGTCGACAACTCTTTCAATAAATAATCTGCAGCGATCTAGTCGTTTCTAAACGTCGCCAAAATGCAGAAGCTACCTGCTGAGCTGTTGATGCAACAACTGTTGCTAAAGATCAAGAATCTGTCACCAATGCAAAACTACTGCTCCATCTGCAATGATGCAACGACATTAACACAAGATAATATCAGGCAACACCCCGCGTCCTGGTTTCTTTGTTTGTTAAGGCACCAATTGTCAAATTCAGTGGAGACCAACCTCTTTAAATTATGAGGTCTTATCATAGAACATTCATCGTATAAGTAAGGATGGACGCAATTTCACGGCACCGCCCCACGACCTACATACTCTTAAATTAAGTTTTATTTCCCCGGAGCATATTCACTGAGGAAAGATTCATTCAAAAATCACAGAAATTTTTGAGAGTTGTCCAAAGTATGTGGATGGTTTCTCGAATCCGTAAAATACAAACTCAATCAAAGGAAAACTTCAATCAAAAAAACAAAAACATCTATTTTTTGGAGGGCCGTACAGGAAGATTTTGGGGCCGCAGAACGTCCACTACCCACATATCGGCCATCACTATTCTAATTTGGCAGGACCGTCTACAGATTGAGGTTTCTACGTCACTTCTCCATCTTGACATTCCATGACATGTTCCTATATATTTATTTTAGGGAAATGAATAATTTATGTATTATTGTAACAAGAAAATATATAAATCAAATTTTTTAAATTTTTTTTTATTGGGGTTTTACGGCTCG
>NNCF01134638.1:245833-258919 GCA_002313205.1 Laupala kohalensis
GGGGGGAGGGGAGGTTCACCGCATAAGAGATGATCATAGGTAAGATAGCAGTGGCCTATACGAAGACGTGTAAGGACGTCTGTTCGCACCGGATAATGACGCCCAGGTCTTAACGGAGTCTTTTACCTTCCTGAGCTTGAAGGCGCAAGTTTGTCATTCGGCTTGCCATGTCCCAAGAGACGATCTAATGGCAACCTTTGAATCTGACGTAGGAACAGTTGAAAAGTCAAGGACTGCCCTCTGCGGTCCCCGCTTCGCTGCCTCATCAGCTTCTTCATTACCCGTAATACCCACGTGTCTAGGAACCCAACATAGGACTATTTCAAAATTTTGACATACTAGATGACTTACTAGATTCTGAATCGTCAGTGTAAGGATGCCAGAAGTGTACAGTGAAGACACTGACCACAGAGCATTAATAGAGTCGCTGCAGAGAGCCACACGCCGTATTGAAGATTGCTGAATGAACTTCAGCGCCTCAAGGATTGCAAATTTTTCAGCAGTGTACACGCTGCAAAAGGAATGGAGGCGAAATGAACGGGTGGCACTATGGCAGTGGAAAGCAGCACCAACGGAATTATTCATTTGCTGAGCCATCAGTGTATATGAACATATGATCCAAATAGAGGTTTTTTAGTTCTCCTAAGTGTTGCTGGTACACACCAGCAGGACTGTCTTGCTTTGAAAGTTGAGACAGCCGAAAGTCGATGGTTGGTTGCATGAAGGACCAAGGTGGTGTGAGAGTGTGGGTATTTCTCAGGAGGAGATAGTGTGATGACGTTTTCTTCCAGCAGTTGTTTAAAGCGGACACCCGCTGGGCGGGGAACAGAAGGTATTGCAGCGTAAGATGAAATAAATTTTGGTGAATGTAAGTGTTGCCGAGTGGGGTGATTTGAAACCCCCAGCAGTTTCACTCCGTAAGATCCAAGTAGAATATCACGTCTTCTTTGAAGAGATGGTATACCAGCGTCTACTAGTAAGCATTCTATTCTACTAGTACGGAAGGCACCAGTTGCAATGCGGACTCCTGCATGATGGATACTGTTAAGGGTCCTGAGTGTCGACGGTGACGCGGAAGCGGATAAATAAATAAAATAATATAAACGGAGGTTGATGTGGTCTAGGGCAGACTTTGAACTTTATGACTTCTTTTTAGGGGGATGTTTCTTTAACTCCAAAGTACATTATGAAATCGTGTGAGCGAAACGAGGTAGGAGCAGATTTCACGGGTATTCAACAATTTAATAAAAAAATGTATCAAATGCGTAAAACCAACAATGAAGTGACAATGCTGAAGATGCCACTCCAAGTAAGAGTCTCTTTATTGCAATCTCGCTCAAGAATTAATGAAGATTCTTAATTATTCCGCGCCAAGGCTTCTTAATCGATATTGATCCTTTCCACTCTGTCTTCAACGCAGCACCAATTATAAATTAATGGATACAACCCGACTTAGCTTCTGTGAAATACCATTCAAGATCACACTCGTTCTCTTTGATACAATCTTGTTTTAAAAAAAACGCACAATTTTTAAATATTTGAACAAGAAGTTCTTCATCAATTATAACAGATTTATTCAATTACTGAAAAGAATATACAAGATCAACGCGTACTAAGCTCATAATACTATTTAAGAGCTAAGATAAAATGAAATGTTCACAGATTTCCGTAATAAGTAAGTTCTCTTAACAATGAAAAGACGTTTTGTTAGATTTGCATTACGCTATCATTAGAACAAAAAACGGGGTCCTTTGTGCAGTTCACACACATCTCTCCACAAGTTTCGCGATTTATAACTCTCTAAAAACAATTTTCGTGGTTTACCCAATGTTTTCCTCTAATCAACGATGGTTATAACTTTTTTTTTCCGCAAAAATTTATTAGCTTGACTTCAGGCGGAAGAATGCTGGAATTCAACCGAACATAAATGTGTTGCAAATACTCATAAAATTGAGTCAAGTACTACATGATTAGTTCACAGTATTTCATAGTCACTAGATATCGAGTGTACCAATAACTTGAAACCCATAGTTTGTTTCATGTTATCCTATCTCCACAACCGGGTCTTTATCCGCGTCAGAGAATAATTTTACCCTCTCCGCTAGCACAGTAATACATCGCATAACCCAAGCCAGATTCCAGTGATACAGCAGCGAAGTTCCGTACACACCCGAAATACGATCCAAGATGCAATAGAAGCGTGCTAAAATTAATCGTCGGAGACCTTTAATCGCAAGGGTTCCCCAGCGCTCCCCCTCCCTCAGACAGCCACCCCTTTTTGCGAGCGCGTGCGTCTCTCCGTGCGCGGCGGGGGCGACCAAGGAGCAGTTGCCTGTGCTGCCGAAACGGCGCTGCCTTCGCGGGCATGCCATTGGCTCGGCAGCGAGTGGCTCCGCCCATCACCATGGCCGAGTCGATCTGCCCGCCCGCTCGTCTGTCTGTCCGTCGCGTCGCCGCCGGTTCCGCGACGCATCGCTGCCTCGGTGTGGGAGGAAGGCGGAGGTACAGTCACACCGTTGGGGGACGAAACGGAGAACGAGGAAGGAAACGGGAGATATGTCAGTCTTCACTGCACTGAAATACTAATTATTTTAAACTTACATAAGCAGATTTAAAACATATACGAAAAAAAAATCTCGTCCATCTTAAACTTCACCAAAAGATGAGTTCAAACACTCATCAACATGAATTTCATCAACATTTTGCCCCCACAGAACTTCTTGTGCAAAAATATCTTTCACTTGTCATTTAGAGAGAAAGAATACGCTATACATGAATGCATCTTTCAAATCCATGAGGATGCATTTGGTAAAAGATGAGAAGAAAATGCAGATTAAGTGACTGGAAGAGCAAGGAAAAGATCATGTCTCAATAGCACCCAAAACACGGGAAGAAAATTGAAGAACTTCAAACATAAATATATAAAAATTGCATTTAAAATTGTTCTCGAGTGAAAAAGAAAAAGTGGTATAACTAGCATAATAAAACACTCCATACAAACATTTCAGACAATTTAATATTTGGTCAACATGTTGCAAGAGAGTACTGCTTTTAAAAGCCTAAAGCAGGGGTCGGCAACCTACGACCCGAGGGTCACCGAATGACTCATTTGATAATTTCAAGTACCCCACTTTAGTTCCGAAAATAAAGTAAAATATATAAAAATAAATTATAAATTATGAACATGAAACAAACATTTTGAGAATAAAAAAATTGAAAATAGATACTAAGAACAACATTTTAGTTCGATTACCATGGATCTTATACATGTAAGTGTTTATATATAAGATCCCTGTCGAACATATCTGACCCAAACGTCTCTTTAATACTAACATTTTGGTTGATTTTGACCCGCAGCCAGAAAAGGTTGCCGACCCCTGGCGTAGAGTATTAAATTGCAAGTATAGAAAATTCGCAAAGTATAGAAATTGCATCCAACGAAATGAAGGAGAAACTCCTCTCGCAGGAGAATGCTGTCCGGGCCCGGTTGCAGAGCCTTTCGATTTCCAGCTTTTCAATCTTCGCCAGTCTCCGAGAGGTGAAGAGCGTTGGCGACCCAGCGAACAAGGCGGAGTACCTCCGTCCGTTTGTTCTCGTACGTCGCAGCGCGTGCCAACACGAGAAAGCCCCGGGGCGGAGGCGAAAGCGAGGACGGCCATGATGGAGAAGACACGGTCGAGGGAAGGAGGACGAACAAATAGTATGAGGTGCTCACGTGCATAGACGGAAGCGCTTTTTTTAAATTACGAAAATCATCACCGAAATTACATTAAAACGCATTAAGGGGCATCACGAAACAAATAACTAAATTGCACATGATGTTCCAGTTATCTTCGATCTGATTTTATGGGGAAATATTCATTTCAAAAATTTAAATATTTTTTAATTTCAAAAACATGTATTAATTGCCAATGATGAGTATGGTACGAGGACGGAGGTTACCCACACCAAAATCACGATCTAAATCCTTCTATCCTCTACACTTGAATACACTAAGTGTCAAATAAGGAAAAATAATTCACGTGAATACACTGAGGAAAACGAAGTTGGACCAAGAAATGAGAGTAAAATTAGGACAAAAATATATCTCGGTAAAAAATACCCAGATTTCATACAAAATATTCTCTATCCACCGGGCAAATCATTAGAAATTTTATAAGTGTGACTTTTATCTCACAGCTGGGTTCGAGGTTTCTCTGTTCTTGGACATATTTTCCCCGGAATGTTACCAAGTTTCATTAGAATTTTCCCACAATATTCTGCTACAAAAGATTTTGTAACTGCAAGTATTCGTCAGTTTGAAAATTCGTCCTTACTTTACCTGAAATCTAGGTAAGGTTTACCAGTCAATTTCTATTAGTGAAAATTAGAAATGAAAGAATACACATTTTTAAGTTTTAAATCCAGGTGACAAGACTGAAAAACATAGCCAGCCATTGTAACGTCTCCTACAATAACTTTATTATTATGGTATACTGTATATGTACAATCTAAGATTTTCCACAATTCTTCTTTGTGTTCAGATCATTTATTAGAAACTAACCCAGATATTATCACGTCATAATCTTATGCTACGGAACTTACGTCCGTTTACTTCACTTACCAAATCGATTCTCTGAAAGAAACTTATCTCCTCAGTTGTGTACTGCACAGCAACCACACATTTGGTCTCCACCCATCGTCATTGTTAGGTCACTATTTCCACATATGGTCTAGACCAGGCATTCTCAACCTGGTGCTCGCAAGCACCATGGTGCTCTTTAACTACCATCAGGTGCTCTCCTCCTCCGACGGTAAAGTGCTCGCGAATGCCTTCTTTTTATTCTTCTAAAATTCACAAGTCGGAATCACAGCCCGCGTTTGCCAAGGAGCCACCAGACGCAAGAACACTAAAGTTTAAGTATCTTGGAATCGCAGCTCAAGCATCAACGAAAATCGTACCCAGCATTAACATAAAAAAGTTTGTATCTAAAATTTCTGTACATCTCTGAAGAATGCATACATGCATAAGTACTTTCTAGGGGAGAATGCGAAGGAATGTATAGTTTTGGCAGAGAGCACTCTGGCTGAGAATATACGTAAGAGTACAGAAATGTTCTGATTAATGAAATATGTGTCCCGAAATAATGACCCATTTGATAGACGTGTTCACCTCATTGCAGCATTGCTCAAATTAAGGAAAAAATTTACTGAAATTATTTATCTCTCCCTATTGATGAATCGTTAGCAATTGTGTTTGTCGCACAATTGACGTGTTTTGTGCGGTACGTTGATTATCAAGGAGCTATCAATAATTCTAACAGTGAGAGTAAAAACAAGAGTTTATTTTTCATGCTTGATATTATATGAAGGTGGCGCCCGCAGTACTAAAAGGGTTAAGCACGCCTAGTCTCCCAGTACATTTTTTTCTCTTGGGGTTTTAGGACTCGTCAACGTCATTAGAGCCCTGGAAGGTGGGGAAAAATGGAGTTTCGCGCCTTAGGGAAGAGCCGTACTGACTCTTCACCGTGTGTGGCACTCGCCGAATATCTCGACCATACTCACTAAAAAAAACCCATGAATTCAACAAATATTTAAATACAAAGATGAGAGGAAAGATAAGGAAACAGTTGCCAAAAACATTACATCAAAAATTTAAAAAATTATAATTTTCAAACTACGGAAGGAAGAATAATACGAAAGAAGAATGCAAATTCAAACCCTCACGAGAACTTGTGGGAGGAGCCCCGATCTACTTATAAAATTCAATAGTTTATTAAGATCAACCGTTTCATCTCTGAGCATTGTTGGTAAATCTTCAGTCAGACCAATTTGTCTCCGTATTCCGGTGTATTTTCTGCAATCAGTTAGTAGGTGACGCACTGTCAGAAAAGAGCTACACTCCTCACAAACGGGTTCATCATCAAGTAGTAAGAGATACGATGAGTGAGAGGACAATGTCCTATGCGCAGGCAGGTCAGCAGGACCTCGTCGCGCCTGGCAGACCTACAATAACTGCTCTTAATGACTTAACAGAGGATTTGATAAGTCGTAGCTTATTCCCTTCAAAAGCCAACCACTCATTGTTCCATTCACTCAGAATCCTTGTCTTGATGGAATTTAGGAGATCTGGTTTTGGAATCGTCCAGAAATCCACGCGATTCTTGAGGCATGCCGCCTTCGCGGAATCGTCTGCATCCTCATATCCTCTGATTCCCTCGTGTTCGGAAATCCAGCAAAACATTATGTTCTTTCTCTCACTTTGGAGCGAGAAAAGCACATCCTGGATGTTCTGGATCAGATTGCTTTAGGGCACTTAGAGAATCAGAACAAATCAGGAAATATGATCCGCGGGTACACTTTGTTGATCGCAGTGCTCTCAATGTGGCGTAGCACTCAGCGGTGTAAACGCAGCACAGGTCGCCAAGACGGTAGCCACAGGTCTTACGGGGAAACACCACGGAGCAACCAACACCATCAGCTTGCTTCGACCCGTCTGTAAACACAGGGATACGGACCCGAGGATTAGATGAAAGTATACACTCAACATCGCAGCTGGAGTGATTTAAGACAATAGGTGTGTGTGTAATCAAGGTTCCAAAAAACATTTTTGGAGCGATATCCAAAAGGTTTGGTTGCTCTCAGTCTGTTGCTGTAGAAACGGATGGAAGAAGAGGCAGAATGAAATACTGCGCTGTGTACCATATTATCGGGTAAAGTTAGCACGCAGCAAAAATGTCGTAGCATGAGGAGTTACCGTCGGAGGTAAAGAGATGGTACGCCACTCTCTGCATACAAACTCGGAATGGGAATAGTACGGGTTGAATGGAACTTCCTGAAAGCACACTGAGATCGACTCAGCAGGTCACACTTTTCAAGATACCGGACGAGACATCGGTTAATAATTATCTCCAGAGTTATACCAACGCAACGTGCCAAGGCAATGCTTTGATAATTACTTATGGCTGTCTTGTCCTTTCCATGTTTCAGTAGGGGGATTTGCGTTGCTTTCTTTCCAGGAATTAGGGAATACTCCCTCGGACCACGAAAGATTAAAAATATCCAGAATGTATTCTTTCGATTCTAGACTGAGTTGTCTGAGCATCTCATAGTAATTGGAATCAGGGTCAGGAGCAGTGTCGCGGACTGTCGCTAGAGTTTTTCTTTTTGTGGGGCTTTAGGGCTCCTCAACATCGAGATCATTAGAGCCCATGCTGTCGCTAGAGTTGACTCAAGTTTTCACATAGAAAAAGGAGAGTTGTAGGGTTCCCAGTTGGTGGAACGGAAGTCTAAGGAGGTGCTATCTGCTACATCCCTCATCCTCGCGAAATCAGGATCGCAGTTTACTGTAGATGTTAGATCAGCAAAGTATTGAGCCATCACTTTTGCCATTTATCTGTTGTTAGTGAGAACCTGACCCTGATAATTGAGTCTGGATACTGGGATTCGGGAATACCTACCAGATATCATACGGATTGACTCCAATACTTTAGTGTTCTCTTAATGGTATTTTGAAACTCTTTCCAGGAGGTGGATCTGGATTCCTTGATGGTTCTGCGCGCATTTGCTCTATCAATCCGATATGCGGTGAGGTTTTCCGGAGACGGACTACCCTTAAATTTCCGCAATGCTCTTCGCCTCGCCCGCATGGCGGAATGACATGCGACGCTACAATGCAGATCATCTTCTACCTTCCATTGGCAGATATCAGCTACTTCAGGAGAGCAAATGGACAGGTCTATAGCAGTCCAAGACCCCGTGGCAAACGCAAAGTGGGTCATCTCCCCGGTGTTTATTACACATAAATCTTCACGCTCGAAGAAATAATTCAGCAGTCGGCCCCTCGGGCAATCTCTCGACGAACCCCACAGTACACTGTGGGTGTTGAAATCTCCGAGGAGGAGGAATGGTCGAGGGAGTTGGTGAGTTAAATTCCTCCGAGCAGTTTCCGAGAAATCTCGTGTCGGCGGAAGATATATTGAACACACGATCATAGCTGGTACGTTGTGAATTTCCAATGCTATAGCCTGGATTTGAGTTTGTGGAAGAACGGGTGAGGAGAGGATAGTTTCTAACAAACACGGCAACTCCACCTCTTGCTTGATCTCCCGTGGTGTCGTCATATCTGAAACTGACGTATCCCCGCAGAGAGGGAGAGTGTTCTGGTAAAAGGTGCGTCTCTTGCAGGCAAATACAGATCGGATTGCGACGCGCTAAGAGTTGTAACTCTTCACGTTGAGTTCTATAGCCATTAGGGTTCCACTGAAGTATGGAAGTCATGACGATTTGGAACCCCCTGGGTACAGAAATGTTCTGATTAATGAAATATGTACCCATAAATAATGAATATTGCCAGACGTGTTCACCTCATTGCAGCTCAAATTAAGGAAAAAAAATACTAAAATTATTTATCTCTCGCTATTGATGAATCGTTAGCAATTGCGTTTGTCGCACAATTGATGTGTTTTGTGCGGTACGTTGATTATCAAGGAGCTATCGATAATTCTAACAGAGTAAAACGTGTTTGTTTTTTACAGTTTTCCGTAGTACAAAAAAGGTCAAGCACGCCTAGTGTAGACCCTCCCAATACAAATGACAACGTAACAGCCATATTCGATCGTCCGCAGTCGCGGCGTCGGGTTTTCGACGAGGCGATGGAGCAGCGGGGCGGGAGTGCGAGACGAATATTGGACTTTCACACCTCGGGAGCTGCTCTCGAGGCGCCGCTAATGGCATTCCCCTCACGGCGGCGCACACGCGTTTACCTTACGACGAACCCCCTCCCCCTCCATCCCCCGCACTTCCTCACTCACGCGCGTGTCACATCAACGCACACATACACGGAATACCAGGAGCCTAAGGAGGAGCAAAGGCAAGAGAGAGGGAGAGAAAGATGGAGAACGCCTAAAACAAAGAAGCGTTGTTTGAATGCACGCGAGCACGGTGCTGGAGAGCAGCGGATCTCGTAGTGTGAAGTGCATTGCTTTCCAAATGTCCATTGACACTTTACGCAGGAATGCACAACGGGCTCTGGACGGCTGTGTATTCTGGAGCTGCATCCCGATTCGAGTGTTTTCCTCCGTCACTTTCGTCCACTCGTGAGATGCTTTCTCGCTTCTATTCCTACGAACTTAATGACGAAGTCTCTGCGCAATACATTCTTTACGACATAAGAAACTACTAAATATTCCATACAACCTAACAATTATCTCTGGCGTATAGAACTTGAACGAAAAAAAAATTACAGAATGCAACTGTATTTGTTTTTTAACTTCTATTACACTATCAAAAATCGTTATACATTTTGAAACTATTTCTGAAGTGCATTGAAAACTGAAATCATAAGCCAAACGTTTTATGGTCCTGTTCTGTGTGAAGTGCTCGTATGGCGTAAGATCCATTGGAATCAACAACTAAAACAGTCGACACAATTTCCGCGCAGTTGTAGACTCAGAAACGCCTCAACATGATATTAAGAAGTAAACGGATTTAAAGAACAGAATCTAGCAATGACAAGCGTTGAAGGTAAACACTCGCGACCAAAAATTATGAATGTATACTCAAAAGATTGAGGGATCATAATTCTGATGTAGCGTAAATTGTTTCGTTACTTCTGTAGTGGTTTTCTCGCACAATCCTACGCAACGAATCGGTGTCGAAGGGCAAAATAATAAATTAGAACAACTTTACGAGATCGAAGACTGTTTGTGAATTTTTTTTAAAGTTAACTGTCACTAACTTTTCAGTAAGGTCGTCGAGAGAATTTAGGGGGTCCAGAACACATTTTCAGTTCGAGGACCCCTCACCATCCCTCCCACAAATCCAGTCAAATTAACTGATAAGCCCACGGAAATATTTTCCTTAAATAAAAACTTTCTAACCATTCACATTTAGGAGGTAAATCATACTTAGTACCGAGTAAAAAAAATATTAAGATATTTCAGGAATAAATGAACAAGAGAACATTTAAAGGGTATTTTTTATAATAAACAAATAAATCTTACTTCAATTAGTCACTTCAGTAAAATACTACTAAAATATGTATCAATAAATTATCTATGGGCAAACAACAAATTACTATTTTAAGCACTTAACGTCTATTATAAAATCAAGATAGAGAAATAATTTTAGAAGCACGACCTTTTGAAGGGCAAATATCATTTAACACCTGACGACCGCACAAACCGTTGGGTTCTAAAGAGTCCAAATATTGTTCTAACAAAGTCCAAAATAAATGGTATTAAGTCATTGACTTCCAATTAAAAAACGTTAGTTATGAATCACTGGAGGGGAAAACGTCCCACCACCTCTGCGTCACTGCATGTGAGTAAATGCACTTTTTAAAACTGGAATGCATACGCATAGTTGGGCCAGGCGGTGTGTGTCTATCTCCATCACAAGCATGAAGAGCGAGAGGCTGCTGTTGCTTCTGCAGCGCCATTTCCCGCCGAGCGAAACTCGATCCTCGCGCCCGCTGCTCCCCGCAGCACAGAGGACGAGGTGGCGGTGGAGGCGGCGATGGCAATGGTAGTGGGCTCACTCGCCCCCGCGCGCCGCCCCGGGAGAGAGCAGGCGAGCAAAGCGTTATCGACACCGCAACAGGCGTTGCCAACACTGCATGCCAGAACAGCCCCTGTCCGACACACGGACCGACCTCCCCATCGAACTGCACTTTCAGGAGGCGATGTCCCTTCAGAGACCGGAGAAAATATGGAACTGTTGACAGGGCGGACACTTAATAATCAGTGGCGGACGCACTTATCCTTCCCAAAAATCGAGATAGAAACAGAAAGGTAAGTTTTTTATACTAAGAAAAAAGAAATTGAAAGATAACTAATAAAGTAAAAATAAAAAGGACTTTGTGGAACAAACAAGTTACTTACTTTGCTTTTATAGATTTCCACTCCAACATCGCAACATTAGTATAGGGTAGCAATATTTCCATATTTCTAGTATACTCACACTCCGCTTCCCTCAGATTCTGAGTCACATATCTAATAGGTATTTACCTCGATACAATTTGTGATAGAAAAGTAACCGAAAAAATGTAATCATAAATAAAATAAAATAAATAATTTATTAAAATAATGATACTTTATTAGTACAATAAAATATGGATCGAAATATTTTATACGTGTTCTCACAAAATGTGTCATATTAACATTGTAAGATTGATTCCTGAATGGTTGGACACATTTTCCTGTATGGGCCCCTCACAAAACCAAATCCTGGATCCGCCCTGGTTATAGTCATTGTGATAACTTGATGGAATTGGTTTACACGTCTTTGTAGAAATAGTTTACACTTGTGCAGTGTATATGGGGAATGTAGAGATTAACACCCCTACGATAAAAGTAGGAGTCCCGGGTTCGATACTCGGCTCGCATTTTTTCACCTGTCGTTACCACATATTATTTCCACATGTAGGTAGACGGAAGAAATATATTAGAAGTCATTATCACTTTTGGTGTGTTTAATGCACAAAAATTTAATAAAAAAATTGTTTCACCGACTAGTCCTTGATTGAATGGTATGCAAGAAAAATCTCAATTTTACATACAACTGGCATACTAATTCACGTTTGAAAATAGGAATTCGCCCAGAATTCCCATAAGAGCGCATTAGTTTGCGAATACCGACACGTTGATGTCTCGGAGATACCCACTCGCAGATCTTGGAGGGACCTGGGACTGAAACCCCACATCAAGGTGGCGGAAAATCCCAAAATGGGAGTCTGGGGGTTAAACCCCCATCAAACGAAGAGGGGCCATCAAATAAAATGAATAAATGAATCAATAATGAATGAAACACGTAGTATATTATCAAGAACTAATAAGTTAGTTTCAGGAAAATTACTTCTCCCTTCACTAATCACTGTTATTAATGTTTAAATTTTGATATATTGATTTCGAAGAGTCATTTCAATTCAACAAGATTTCTCGACTTAAAAATCAAATATACTTGGCCCTGCTACTACTTCATTAAGTTCAGCGATTTACGAGCAGAGTTCCTTGAGCAGAAATCGAACTAGTGTTGACAGACTCACCGGATCCTTTTTACCATGCAAACTGTGGAGTTCCCGACTATGAAGAGGGGTCCCCAGAGGTGTATCAAATGTCACTTTATAACAGTATTTCTTATATTTTCATTATCAATATCTAAATTTAAATAATACTTTTAAAATCCAATTATCTTATTTATCAGCTTTATTAAGCAGCCTGCTGTAAATTATGTACCGGGTGATCCTGGGGCGAAACCGTCCGGAGCCAGATACCGGTCATCTCTTCCTCCTAGGGACGAGACCCAGTAATTGCGGAGCTCCGCGAACCTTTTGAGCACTTTCGAGACCTTTTGTGGAACAGTTTGAGTGGAACAGTGTTTCCTACAATGTGAAATTTTGTCTAGCTGGAGATTTAAAAAAAGCTCATGTATGTAATATCTCAATCTCTACTCTTACAATACATAATTCATTACGAATTTAGAAATGTAATATCTTAAAATAATATTTTCCGTAAAATTTAATGAATTTTTTTTCTTTTATTAAAGGGGGGTTTGGAAACAAAGTTGGAGAATCATTGGAATAAGCAATCATAATATAAATGCAGAAAATTTTTCACAAGGACATTTTTTTTAAGTTCTTGTATTAAATACGGATGAAGATCATTGGAGCTATTCCATTTCTGACTATGGTAAAATATGCATCAGAGATGCCTCACTATAGAACACACTACATATACGTCTTCTCAACTCAAGAGAATTTCCGCGATGCGAACTTGCAAAAGGTCTCGACACGTGTAATCCGATTAGTAACACGATTATCGCAAAGCAGATCAGATGCGTTGTTCTCACTTTAACTGCATCACGCGAAATTTCATCTGAGCTAACAATCAATATTAAATAGTGTGACTGTAAACTAATGACCCCCCAGGGGACTTACATCTAGTAAGTACGTGTTTGGCGAACACGGGGCCCCGAGCTGAGCCTGGGATTACTTCCACTTACTTGTGCAAAGCTCCTTCATTTCTCTTTCCTGACCTTCCTTGGTCACCTCTTGTTCTTTTTGATCCCGACGCTATTAAGGCTAGGGTATCTTTCATTTTCCTCATT
>NNCF01134649.1:5793-127735 GCA_002313205.1 Laupala kohalensis
AAACAAACTGCATCTCAACTTTAACCAACTTCTGTTAATTGTATTTTCTCTTATGTGGTCAGATAGTAGAGAAGATCCTGTGGTCTGAGTCTCGCCACTAAATAAAGACACTTTATTATTATTAATATTATTACTACGTCCGTTTTCAACAAATATTCCGAAGGCTGGACGCCGGTTTTGTGGTGACGCACAAACAAGAACAAATGCATGACAATCGCGTTGGCAACTGACATTCGCTACTTCGTAGAGAGTTGGCGGCAGTTTTAAGCCATTAAATACCAGAGCAAATAGTAACGTTTCCTAATTCGGGGTAGTAGACCAACAAAACTCAAAATCGTTTAGGTTTGGGCCATTTCAGATTTCAAACAATTGTCTCTATCTGCAGGGTTCGTTGTAAGTGCCTTGAAATCCAGCAAGAAAAACGAATCAAGTAATTGCATTGTTTCTCTATTCAGTAGCAATACGAAGTAGCGAATGTCACTTGTCGTTTCTACATTACGCTTCAAGAGCTTTCACTTACGTTTCATTTTGCGAGCCCTTCGGTTTGGAACTCATTTCGCACAGCACGTGGACCAAACAACTAACACACGGGAGTACCTCACTAATACAACTGACACTCACGGAGGAAAAACACAGACTGAATACCGGAGTAGACACAGCGTTTCTTTTGATTGGATAATCATCCACCAATTAATTTAAATTATCAATCAGTTTTAACAGTACACCACTGCTCTCTGTTGGCTATGATAATAATTAACATATTATATAGTTACAGCGACACTTGTTTTCATACGGTAATTTTTTTACAAAAGGTAGCGGGAAAAAATGTTACGATCATTGGGAATTTTTTGGGGGGAGTCTGGGGACCAAGACAACGTGGATATAGGAATATTTTACCCAAGTTTTTTACCGAACTCCAGACGATTTGCTTGAATCTCATATGAACAGATAAAAAAATTCAAAAATGTAAGATATTAAAAAACGTACTGATATGAAGTATTATAAATTGACAAATCATTTACATTACTGGTATATATAGTTGAAAAACAATTCATGATTAAAATTTAATTTACTTGTTTTTTTCTCGGAGACACTTTTACGCAGTTGTTTTCTATCAAATTTTGTTTTTTATTTTTTAAATTTATTTCGTAACCCGCAGCGAATAACTGCTCATTGCGCAATAATTTTACGGATCGTCCCAAGACGGTTCAATAGTGCACAATATTGAGCGTGTATGGTCCGCTTAACTTTACTGAAGAAACTATCGGCGCCGTTTCTAACGCAACTGGAGGGATACTGAGCAAGATTGCCCACAGACAGTACTACCTTTTCGGAATTGTGCAAAAAATTAAACATCTTTTGCTAGATGTTTTGTAAGATTTTCTTGAGTAATAATAATTTATTGAACCGCAATCACGTATGGTGAGTCATAGTACTAACAATAGTAACAACAATAATAATAATAATATTTAAATATAAGAATAACAATATAATAATTTTAATACTTTTAACAATATTAATTTAACTTACTCTAAGTAGAAGTTAACATGACGATACAATTATTTACCAATATTACAGAATATTAATATTTATTTAGGCTAGTGTTACTAGATATCTATGGTAGGAGTTCTATTATTTTACTTTTATTTTATTAATTTATGTCAAGGTCTATATTTATTCTAAAACTAATCATATACCTGCATTATGAATGCTTTTTTGGCTAAGAGTAGATATTATCTGAGGTTGACGGATATTTCTGGCCTGTCTCATGTTGTGAACATGAATAGTTGAATTAGATCTGTGGAGTTGTCCTTCAACTACTAGATCCTTTTTTGCAAAGATCCAAGTTCCAAGTTTCAAAAATGTACATGCATGGCAGTGGAAGTATTTTCAACACTTTCAAATCATGGTTTACAGGAAGAAAGTTTATTAGAGTTGGTAATTGTTCGCATTATTCTCTTCTGCAACCTGCAAGTTTTTTTTTGTTTCTGGAGCATGCCCCCAAAATATTATACCACATTTTAGAATGGAGTGGACATTTGCATAGTATACTGTTCGAAGGGTATCTGTTGCGCAATTTGCTGTTAGAACTCTGATGGCATAGTTTATTGTGCTGAGTTTCATATTCAGTGTTTCTAGGTGACAGTTCCATTTCTTGTTATCTTTTATAGTTAATCCCAGAAACTGTTTGTTTAAAGATGAGGTGGTTACCATTAAAATCAGTGTTACATGTGTGCTGTTTAGATGAATGAGGATTATGGAAAGAAACTATGCAAGTTTTGTCAATCAATATCAGGTATCAATAAAGGTTTGGCTTTCTGGATGTAATGAATTTGACACGTATTAGAAATGAAATAAGGAAAATCATTTCAAACTGATTACTGAATGAAGATTGATTACTTCATATTTCAACCCGATAATGTGATAATCTACACACACATATATGCAGGTTTATGTACATAATTTATTAAATAAACTGTCTCGATTAACCGTGCTTTTCATTTATCCGTTTGACCCCTCCACCACTACTCCGAATAATCGAGGTTCTACTGTATACATTGTTGATGTTACATGAATATCATTTGTAGTGGTAGAGCGTGTAGTGTGGTTGAGCTTTGCTTATTTTGTAGTTGGTTAGCTATACCTGTGAAATACTGGTTGAGTGTATTAGCTACTTCAATGTGGTCAACTAT
This sequence comes from Laupala kohalensis, assembly GCA_002313205.1. Classification (NCBI taxonomy): domain Eukaryota; kingdom Metazoa; phylum Arthropoda; class Insecta; order Orthoptera; family Trigonidiidae; genus Laupala; species Laupala kohalensis. Next base: position 8,487 of record NNCF01134649.1, read on the forward strand.
TTTGTTAGTGCCTTATAATTCTGTGTGTTGTTGTTTCTGGCTGACTTGTGTAGTGGTTTGCTTAACAGTATTCCCCATAGCTTTCATTTTGTTGGTAGCTTTCTCTCTGTCATTCGTCATCTGTTTGACTTTAATTATGCTTCTCTAAAATACTAGAAAAACTATTTAATAACAGATTAAAAAGCTTCTTAACATGTAACAAAATTATTACAGACTCCCAACATGGATTTAGAGAAAAAAGATCTATTGAAACTGCTCTATTTGCTTTTCTCAATGAAGTTTTAATTGCACTTGAGCCTAAAGAAATCCCTGTTGGACTATTGTTTGATCTCACAAAAGCTTTCGATATAATTAAACATGAAATTCATCTCAGTCAACTAGAAAATTATGGAATCCGGGGAATAGGAAACAATTTGCTAAAGTCATATTTATCTGAAAGACAGCAAATAGTAAAAGTATCCTACCAGCATGAAAATCGAATAAAACATCACAGGTCTCAGCCCCATGCATGTCACTAATGGAATTCCTCAGAGCTCCACCCTGGGACCCATGCTATTTCTTCTATACATTAATGACATCCCATCCATCATCAAAAACCACAAAATTGTACTTTTTGCTGATGACACAATCATCTTATTCCGTGCCAAAACTGCTGAAAACTTACTTAACACTACCAAATCCACTATCGTCACCCTAATCCAAAGGTTCCAACAAAATAAACTCATAATAAACACTGTCAAAACTTGCATAGTTTCCTTCCATAATCCTCATTCATCTAAACAGCACACACCTAACATCGAATTGAATGGTAACCACCTCAACTTTAAACAAACAACACAGTTTCTGGGACTTACTGTACAAGATAACATGAAATGGAACTTTCACCTAGGAACACTGAATATGAAACTCAGCACAATAAACTATGCCATCAGAGTTCTAACAGCAAATTGCGCAACAGATACACTTCGAACAGTATACTACATAAATGTCCATTCCATTGTAAAATATGGTATATGTAAAATATTTTCGGGACAAGCACCAGAAAGAAAACAAACTTTTTGTTTACAGAAGAGAATAATATTAACAATTACCAACACTAATAAACTTTCTACGTGTAAACCATTATTTGAAAAGTTGAAAATACTTCCACTGCCATGCATGTACATTTTTGAAACTTTGTACTTTGTAAAAAGGGATCTACTACACAAAGGACCACTCTATAGATTTAATTCCACTGTTCATGTTCACAGCACTAGACAGGCCAGAAATATCCATCTACCAGATAACATCCACTCTTAGCCAAAATAGCACTTGTAATGCAGGTATACAGCTGTATAATGCGTTACCACTAAACCTAAAAAACATCAATACACTGAACCCATTCAAAACAAAACTCAAACAATTCTTACAACAGAAACTACTACACTGTACAAGAACTTCTCAATGGCAATAACCAATGTATGACATACAACCTGTTGCAGGTAATCATTAGAACAAAGGTGCAGAAGGTGACCTACGATGAAGGAAACTCTAACATCATCAAATTACATTGTTTTACCATAAATATAGACCTTGACATAAATTAATAAAATAAAAGTAAAATAATAGAATTCCTACCACAGATATCTAATAACCCTAGCCTAAATAAATATTAATATTCTGTAATAGTAGAAAATAATAGTATTTTATATTAATTTCTACTTAGCGTAAGTTAAATGAATATGGTTAAATGTATCAAAATTAATATAATGTTGTTATTCTTATATGTAAATATTATTGTTTTTGTTGTTAGTTGTATGACTCGCCATACATCTTTGTTATGATCTATGTGGTTCAATAAAATATTGTTATTATTATTATTATTGTTATTATTATTATTATTAAAATTAAACAAGTAGTTAAAATCAGTTTTGCCAGGATTCTACGTTAAGTTTTAGGTAAATACAAGAACCTCCAAATATGCGATACTTATTTTTGTCATTGTTTATCTATTTTACAGCAATAGAATCCTGCTAGATAGTACCCTGGCAATGATGTAATGTTAACTGGAGTCTCTGACAGCCAATGTTCAGTGAAACATTGTACTGATATATGCCTTAGTGTTGTATCTAATTGTACCTCTAGCAAATTTATTTTGTTTTTTAATGATTGCATGTTTTGGTGTAGAATAGTGTTTTGTTGCTTGTCAAGTCAGGTGCAGAAGTTAGGGAATGTTATAGATTCATGGGTTGTTTTACGTCCCTGTTAGCTATTTTAATTTTGTTGTTTACAAATTAAAATTGCTAACAGGAAACTAAAAGAGGTTCTTTAGTATTTAGGTTATTTTATTTAGGTTATATTAAGAATGTTTAATATTGTAGTTCTAGGGTCACAAAAGTTCAATTCAAAGAAAGCATAAGTTAACTAAGCCCGTCTCATTTGATTTCATGATATATTCACTCTTAAACGTAATGTAATGTAATTTAGATTACTCTATTTTGTGTAATCAGTTCGCAGGGACTCCAAGAATTCTCGATATTCTTCTCATCAATTAAATGAACTAAGGACTTGGTAAACTGTGGTCCTGAAAGATTTTATGCCACTTCAAAATCGTTCGGCAGGAGTCGAACTGCATTTACACTATTTTGTGTTTAATAAAATGAGAGTTTGTGAATTTTATGTAATCTAAATTACATTACATGAAAAGAATTTATTTACCATTTATATAAATTTGTAGGTGTGTGAATTCAGTTATTAAATCTATGACTACAATTCGATTACTGATGTACATATTTGAAGAAGTTTCTGGGAAAATATCAAGAAGGCAACTGCCAAAGCAAGTGGTACTGGCACAGCTCTACAACAATTAATGCCAAATATAGGCAGTCCAAAACCGGAAAGAAGATTACTGCTGACCAGCGTGGTACTTTCCGTGTCACTCTATGAAACCCCAATATGGGACATCACGCCCATAAAGGAATAATTGAGAGATACGTGGCACCTGTCCAAAGGGAAATGGCTTTGAGAGTCATTTGTGGATATCGGATGATATCGACAGGAGCAGTTTTGGTGTTGTCTGGCATCCCACCCATCTGGTTGCAAGCAAAAGAAAAAGCAATAATATGGGAGAAACAAAACCAAGTAGGCACAGATAAAGTTCTTTGACAGCAGGCAAAAGAAGAAGCCCACAGAGTTAAATAGGGAATGGCAAGCCGAATGGGACGCATATCCCAAAGGACGATGGACGCATACATTGATCCCTAAGATTGAGGAGTGGTGCAAGCGACGGCATGGACAGCTAGACTACTACCTTACGCAAGCCATCAGCGAATATGGGTGTTTTGGGTCATACTTGCACCGTATGCACAGATGAATCAACCCAAGCTGTCAGAGCTGCGGAGAGGAACTGGACAACCCAGAACATGCCATCTTTGCATGTCTCACATATGAAAGGGCATGTATGATAGGATGTAATAGGCTGAAATAGGATGTATTCTGCAACCTGATAACCTTATCACTCAGATGATGGAGACCCCGGAGAAATGGGGAAAAGTGGTGTGTTTAATACGGCACATTATGTGACCAAAGAGTAAATTACCAATTTTGAAATGGAAATGTAACATATATGCTTACTTACATATGAACAAAGCAAGTTAAATGAAAGCTAGTAAAAAGAGAAAATTAGAAGGAATTTCCACATATTCTGCATGAAAAAGATTAATAAATATATTAGCTTCAAAAAATTTAAACTTTCATAACTTATATTGGTGTTAACATTTTATTTTCTACATTATGAATCAATCAAAACGAAAGTTTTATTTTATCTAGTTTCTAACGTAAAAGAAAAAACTTTAAGCTCATTAGGAAGTAAATTATATAATTTGATAGCTTTAATTTAGCTGCTGTTATTATTTATACTTTTTCCACTTCTGGTAAAATAATACTTTCATTCCTAGTTCTTCTAGAAGACAAGATAGATCATCATAGCGATATAAAAATGATTCACTAGAAAAAATGTGTACTATATTAAGAGTTTTGTCTATTTCAAATGAAATTTTACTCACGATTTTAAATATTCTATTCAGTAATATTTAAAGCAGATGTAAATTATGATTAAATGCTCCTTCTCATACGTTTCCATAGCTGATATTGCTATGAAAAAATCCATGGCATACTATTTTCATGATCTTGATATTCATAATTTTTTAAAAATTTATTCACTATTATTAATTAGGGCACCTTTAAATTATCATCGAAAAGTTTACCCCGGTATTCATATTCACTCACTCTTTGAGTTACCTATCATTACTGTTTATTTTGATTTGACTCTGAACACCATCACAGCAGTTACCAAGTCACGAATATTGTTTTTTCAACATTCTATTTAAAACTATTTAAAGCAGTGCCATCTATTCAAAGCTAAACAGGTAGCAAACAGTACTCATTCTGTTTCTAAGTTTCAATTAAAGTTCTACTAAAAGAAACAAGTGCTGTGTAATTCACATACCATACAATGTCATCTCCTGATATTTTATTAAGCAGATCATTTATATATAACATAAACATTAAAGGATTGAAATAGTTCCTTGTGGAACACCTATTGCTATCAATTTATACTCATTCTCCTCGCCATTAATTTTAACTTTTTGTAATTAGTACATAAACAACTACCAATTAATGTACGTGCAATAACTCTGATACCCATATGATACAGTTTGTCCAGAATAATTCCATGATCAACTGTATTAAATGCTTTTGTCAAATTGAGAAAATTAATAATATAGGTCTACTCTTATCTAAATTAATATATAAAACATTTGTCACATATTGTAGCGCATCTTTAGTCGTCCTATTTTTCATGAAACCAAATTCTTTATCTGCTTTAATATTGCAACTTTTAACAAAATAAAAAATCCTAAAATTAATAACTTTTTCAAGTTTTTTACAATCTTGGACATCACAGAAATTAGTCTATAATTTGATTTAATGCATTTTTTACCAGATTTATAAAGAAGTATCACATCAGCTTTTTTAAGTTCATTAGGACATATTGCCAAATTAATACTTTGATTAATTATGCAACTAAAAGTGTCACATATGTAGAGAAAAACATTTTAGGACTTTGGTATTAAGATTATCAACACCTCCATTTTTTAATTTAAAATTATTAATAATGCTCCGAATTTCAAGAGAATCAGTAGGTTTAAGAAATATTAATTTGAGATTCTTTGGAGGAATATTTAAAACAACATTTTGTGGTTTCTGCCTTATGTCTAAATATTTTAGCATTATCAATACACACATTAATACTTTTTTATAAATATCTTTGTAGCCTCTAAATGTATACGCTAAATGTGTAATATTATGAAGGTATGTCAAAGGAAAAGTGGTTATTAACGCATCCATAGTGTTCAATTAAAGAATATTATGTTTCAGTGAGCCTTCATTTGGGAAGAATGTAAATAATTTTACATTAATTTTAAAAAAATTTATTTTTCTCATGAACTATTCTTAACTATTCCCAAAAAGTTTCTTAACTTTACGAAGAGTTGTAGAATGAGTACTAATGCATGACAAAAAAAAATTTAATCAACAGCAAACAGCTAATAAAAATATTTAATTATGCCACCGAGTATTAAAAGGCCCCTTACTTTGTAAGCAGTGCTTCTTTTCACAGGAAACATTAATTGGTAATACCCCGAAAAACATTTGCTGTCTACTCGCTTCATCAACCACTGCAAATTCTACTTGGATCAGCATCAATTTGAACCAGTGTCACCAGAGGTAGAAAGTAATTGAGCTACGCACTTTGACACAAGTTGTCTTGGGAGAAAATGATGGAAACATCAGATGCACTACAAAACAAAGATAGACGGCGCAGATTCTCTTTGACTTTCACTTCAACAGGGGTGTATATCTTTGTTATGTTATGATACTGGAGTGAAGCTTGAAGATTTTGCATAAGATTGAAGTGAAAATAGAACTTGAACCTGGTGTCCTAAAAATAAAGGTGAAAGAGAGAGAAATAGACTGATTTTAAAATTATTGTTTGATAAAGACCACAGGAAGTATGAATTCAAAGTTTACCAGCACACACAATGGCAGAAAAAAACATACCATTCTTAAGTCATTTAGGCTGTATTGAACTCAATTTCAGCACGTTAAACAATAATCATTGATGTCAGCAGACCTTTCGACAGAGGAGTGCAGGAAAAGAAGAATTTAACTTATTTCTATCATATCAGGGTAAATAATATTTACACAGGTGAACTTGCTCGTTTTGTAGTTAATGCAAGAGATTTCTGTCAGGTCTTGCTTGACTCGCTAAAGACTTTTGTTGAGCATTTCCATTAAATTTAATACGGATTTTATGAATGCACAAAGGGCACTCTACCAAGCATTCAGCGTCACTTTCAATTTATCATACATTAATCACAATACATAGAACAAATATGTAAATTACAATCAATAATTTTTTGCTGGGCCCTTATGTCCTGCCTAGATCAAGTGTCAATAATAGAATACTTTATACCAATATATCAATAATATTTTGTAAATAGTAGTAATTATATATAATCAATATTGATTAATAATAAATCTTAGCTTGTGTAACGAAAGTCTTAATATGATGAAAGCAAATAAATGTTTAAGATAGAAAATTTATAATGTATGATATTAATAATGAAGACTTCAGTGAACATCATTGCCATCCAAGCTTGGTTATCCAGATATTTAGATAGCAACTATTAGCTATTTTGAGGACTCCAATTATGCTCTAAATATGCTACTCATTTTGCTGTAAAATTTCCTTTTTTTCTTGAGCTATAAGACATGTCTGCTTACTTTTATCACATGGATGGTGGATATTTTAAAAATAAACTAGCAGAGTACACGCATTAGATTTGTGATAAAACTTTTATGAGCACTTAGCTTGTCCATTCCAATACTACTGTCTATTATTGAGCAAGTTGGGCGGTATCGTGGAGACGGGTTTCAGTACATAGTACAGTGGGTTATGTGACATTTCGACAGATTTCTAGCGTCCGGCAACAGTTTTCATTATTTACATTATCAGTTGCTACTTGTTGTGTAAACCATACATAACAGTATTAAGTTTGTGACGCAATATAAAATTGCTTATGACAGAGAACAAGGTTGACTTTGAAAAAATTTCCTAAGAATTTTATCGCCGTACGAATTTTCCTAATGTGATAGGGGCTATCAATGGCAAATATAATGAAATGGCAAAGTCCGATCAAGGCGGTTCATTATACTATAATTGTAAGAATTACTTTTCTATTACTTTAATGGCAATTTGTGACGCAAACTACTGCTTTACTTGCATTGAAGTAGGGGCATATAGTGGTTCCACTGGCTTCAACGTATTCAAAAATAAATCTTTTAACAGGAAATTGGAATCGGGGCCAATTGATTTACAGGAACCGAGAACACTACCGAATGATTTAAATGGAAAACTAATGCCATTTGTATTAATCGGTGATGAAGTCTTCGCGTTATCTGAACAAATTTTAAGATCATATCCGAATCGTAACTTAACTGTGCAACAACGTTTTTATAATTATCGACTTACGCGAGCACGAAGAATGATTAAATACAATTTCGGTATACTTTCAAACAAGGGGAGAATTTCAAGTAGAGCTATAGATCTTCAACCCGATCGCACGATGTCAGTAGTTAAAGGATGTTGCATTATACACAATTTTGTTAGAATTAAAGATTGACTCCAATTTGATGATACATTATTAGATAGCACATTGCAAAATTTACAACCGACAGGCAATAGAGGTCTGGAAGTACGAGATAATTTTGCTGAATATTTTACATCGCCACAAGGTTCGATTCTATGGCAATACCAAGCTATCGACAGGAGTAATCAAGATCGATCGAAACTACCAACACTAAAGGTTTTTTTTAGTAATTTAGTTACATTATTTTAATTAAAATAAAGATATTTAAATACTTACATCGACTATATTTTTCATCGTTGATAAACGTTTCCCAGTTCTCTGAAAATGCTTTCGTTATCTCCTCCCAGGCATTATTCTTCAATGATTGATTGGCATACTCTGGCAATGATTTTGCATGTACTAAAGGCCGAGATTCGAACTCGATAATCAACTCTTCAGGACCTACGTTGAGATCGTGAATGACGTTGGACCTACGTTGAGATCGACCCATGACGTTGAGATCGCGTATAAAGCTAGGAACAGACATGTAAGAAAGATGCTAATAGTGAACGTGTAAAATATACGCGATCTGACTTCACGACACAACCTATCGCTATGCGGGCTGTATGCGAGCAAGCGTGACACTCAGGTGACACTCGTCCAGATACTCGTCATACTGAACACAGCGCCGGCGCCACGCCAGGACACAGACTACAAACCAGACTGCCCTCTCGCGTACTAACGGTGCGTTACTGCTTTCAGCGCTCAAAACATTGTTCCAGCAAACTACTCTCCGAGACTAGTTCTAAAAGCGGCCACCAGGGCGCGTGGCAGTTCCTTATTCCCTTTCCCAGCCCTTCCAGGTTCTGTACCACCCGTCTAGGTACAGAACCCGCTCCCATGATCTAATGCTTCATCATTTCACGATAATTTAGCTGAAAATACTGTCCCTAAAAAATTAACATTTGTGAATAGTTAACACGATGTATAACTGAAATATTTTACTACACATTTGAAACAGAAAATGAAAACAGGACACAATGGACAAGAAATGTATACAAAGAAAGTACATACTTTCTCTTAATTCTATTTATTCATAATAAGATTACATGACATCCTCATATGAATGGAAGTATACAATCCTGTATACAAATATGGGGTATACTTGCAATAAGGTACTCATTTATGAATATCTACCAACTATTCGGACCAATAATAAATAAATAAATAAATAAATGAGACGGATAAAAAAAGTCGCATGAGAAAAAAAAATCAGGTAAATCCATAACCCAGCGGAGGCGAAGGTGGTAGTGTTGTCGCACAATAAAAAGAAATCCAAAGGAACCAGTGGTCTTGGCGAGGCAGATATTGAAAGTATAAAAGAAAAAGTCATGTGGGTGTCAGAGGAAAATGAAGAAATAGATGCAGAAATAAGAGGGGCAGGCGATGATGAAAGTGAATAAGAAGAAGCAATAGACGTGGTGGTGAAAGTAGAAGGCATAGATGTAGAAACATGATGAAATTAAAGGGATAGGCGATAACGGTAGTGAAAGTAAAGAAGAAATAGCTTTGGGGGAGTCGGTGGAAGGAGAAAATGAAGACGTAGACTTAACTGGAGACAAAATAGCACTAGATGTGGAAGAAACAAAAGGTTAACTCCTCAAGAGGAAGGCAGAGATTGATGGGACAGCACTTTTCTTCAGGTATCCCGAACCTGGAAAAAGATCACATAGAAAATTTTATACAGAAGTTCAGACCACACAGGAAGCAAAAATGCAGGTGTTACATCATTACTTTAGGATCCCTACACCTGAAAAAATGGGTGACAGAAGGGTTAGCAAAAATAGGTAAGATAAACAAAATCCTGAATAGCCAACTCCTGGGGAAAAAATTAAGCCGATAGCAAAAAAAATATAGTACTTAATGAAAGTATGATCATAGCACATTACTGTGATCATAGACTAGTACAGTGGTTCCAACACCTGATCACAGAGAAATATGACCAAATAACCTCATTACAAAGACCACAACACCTCATTACAAAGATATATGACTGAACAACCTCAACCTCTTATCAAAGACAGGACTAAATGCATACAGGAAATGTAATAGACAGAATAGCATGTTTCCTAAGATTCCCAACACCTAGAAAAAAGTACAATATCATAACTTAAGAGAAGTACAGACAGGCAGAAATTGATGAGATCATTCTTTGGATCATCATCACGACATCTGGAAAATATCACAAGATTATCAGTCGGTATTCGTATAATAATACGTATGTGGTGCAAAATTATTAATGTTCATCATTTCAAACACAGACTTCATTCATCAATATATTACTTAGATATTGCAGGTAATTAATTTTTATACAATACTTCATGTGACATTTTCATTTGACATACCATGGAAGTCGTTCGGAGTAAAATGTGCGGAGCACACTCGGGTACTTTGTGAGACCCGCACACCCGTGAGGCCACGACTATTTAACCATTGTGTTCGCCTACAAAAGAATGTAACAAATATATTTATAAATAAATAAGCAACAATAATCGCAGCAAAACGACTGAGCTAAGTACGTCTGCCCACGTGGGCAGTGGCGGTTAGGCAACAAGAATTACTTACCTTTCTGGTGGGGTAGGGAATCCTAGGAAAGTATTATTATATATTAAAATATTCCAGGACACAACATATGAATATGCGCGACATGACGTTGACTTTGCACTACTACGTATACCTGAACGTCAACTACGGCGCAGTACAACGCACAGGACCGCACGCAGAATGTAACGAACAAATGCGAACACTAGCAGCCAATAGGAGATGGGTGAACACGATCATTCAGCCATCTATTGAGCACAACAGTAAATATAAGCTGGTGGCGGTGTCTGGTCGATGTTACATGCACACTACTACAAACTTCAAACTTCAGACCCTTTCGCCCTATCCTATTTCCTCAGCCTGGGCCAGGTTAAGGAAACAGAATAGGGCGAATGGGTCTGAAGTAGTTTGTCTGTAATATCGTCGAGACAGCGCCACCTGTAATATGCTTACTGTTGCGCTCAATAGATGGCAGCAAGTTCATGTGGGGATAGGTTTCTCGAGTTCCTATTGGCTTCCAGTCAAGATGAAATCCCTCGCAACGAGTCAAGTTGAAATGAAATAGTAAAGCAAGATGAAGTGTTTTGAAGTTGTGACAAACTGTAAGTTCGAGTTTTGAATCAATTTGAACAGTGGAATTTGATGTGTGCTGTAAATTGCGTACGTTACTTAAATCTGTTTGTGGCTTACGAAAACTGAAGTGTTAGTTCGTTAAGTAATACCACAACACCTTATGGACACCTCTTGGCGATACAACAGTTCTGGTAGCGTTTCGAACATAATTTTTTCCGTGCGAAAATGGGTAAGTAATAATACGTTTTAAGTATTTCAGTTATATGTTTTAAGTAATTGGCACATAACATGTGGGTAGACGTTGATGAGCTTGGCCACATTGGCTGTGTATATTGATGTATTTTTAATAAAAGTAGCATTCTCTTTTAGGTGACAATAAGTTAATTAGATATACCGGTCCGATAGTGAGAGTTAATTTTCATTCAAGAGTGTGTTCTCTGCATTTTTCTCTCAAAGACTTCGTCGGTAGCTATTTTTCGTGATAAATAAATTATAATGAAGGTTGGTGAATTAAGTTACTATATTTGAACTGATTTTTTACAATAAGTATGTTGACTGATAATATTGTATTCTTGTGTTTTCCAGATGTTGCGTTGATGACATGAAGTGTGATCTCATTGATTTTCGCCAGTCTCTATTTGGGTAAATAAACGCAACAAACTTAATAATACACTTGGGTAGTATCGCAGTTTGAGGAATGGGTAATGTTATTTAAGAGGCAGTTCATTAACTGAACACAATTGCTATTAAATTTGCATCTTAAAATAAAAATTTAAAGAAATAGTATCTAGTTAAAATGTAAGATTCTGTTTCTGTGTGACATGTTTATTTGTAATTTTACCTTACATGTGGCAGTTAGGTACGAATAACTAGAGAGTAATTGATGTTTGCAGCTTATGTAACGTTATTGTACCTGTGATGAATTTTATTTTTGGTAACTGTTTATGTTAAATATTAAAACTGTCAAATTCGAAATTATTCTTTAATTAGCTTTTACTGTTGACAAAATTTTAAAGATAATCATCCTCACGGCGGTACATGAATCTACGATAGAAAGACATTTTATCCTCCCCACTGTTAAGTTACGAGAAAATCTGCTTGAATGGTTTTCTTCAAATTCTCTGCAGTTTATTTGACCGATATAGGCATAGTAGTTTTGTGTACTTACACACCTCAATCAGATCATGAATTTTTTTTTGATTTTTGAAATCGTATGAAAACATCTAACAAAGAAATATACGAAGTCTATTGTTATCTGTGATGATTTCAATATCGAAATCCTCCCAAGAATCGGTTCAATAATCTAAGCAATTCCTTCAATCTTGTTACTACGATAATCGACCCGTCTTGCCTCTCTGGTTCATCTCAAACATTGCTACAGCAGATAATTGTCAACAATAGACTCATGTATACTTCTCAAGTATTTAACGCAGGGTATACTGACCACTTTGTCCAAATATTAACTATCGAAGATGAATTAAAACCACGTAAAATCCTTAACAAGATTACTAGACATTTTAACGAAAAAAATTAACAATTTTTAAAAACGTTTTACATCAGGGAACGTGTGATGATGTGCAAAACTGCGAAAACACCAACGATAAATTCAATGTATTTCTTTCAATATTCTTGAAGTATTACAACTCTTGCTTTCCTATAACATGCAAGTTAGTTAAAGTAAACAATTACAATCGATGGATAACACAAAGAATCAGAATTTCTTCCAAAAATAAACGTCGTTTATATTATCTTTCAAAATGTAATAACCAACCTCCCGAATTTCTTGATAATTTCCGTAAATATATATCCATTCTTAGAAAAGTGGTATATGCAACTAAAGTGATGGAAAATGATAGACAGTTATTAGAATCGAACAACCGGACAAAAACCATGTGGAATATAAAAAATACACATCCACTTCAGAATATCGCAAAGAAAACATTTCCCTACTGCACGATGACCAAACTGAATCAAATCCAAAGGACAACGCAAATTTGTTTAATTTTTATTTCTCAAAAATAGGTAAAATATCGAAATCAGTAACTCAAAACCAATGTCCACCAAATACATCCGCACACATTTCGCATTGTATGCTCACTTCCGACACTAACGCTAGTGAAGTTATGAGCTTCATCAGATCTTTACAAAAAATTTCAGCAGGGATATATGATACATCTGAGTTTGCAGAAAAGTATTCCTCTCGTTATATTAAATCCAATCATTCATATTTTCAATAGCTCCTTGTCAGAGAGTGTGTCTCCTGACATTTTAAAAAGTTAAAGTGAAACCATTATATAAGAAGAAAAAAAAGTTATTTTGGAAACTATGAACCCATATAATTATTGCCTACTATCTCAAAAATCATGGAAAAACTCTTCTACGAGAGACTTGTTGACTTCGTATCGCATAATAATATTCTTTCAAGCGATCAGAATGGCTCGAGGAAATCCCTTTCAACTAACAGCGCCATATTTTCTTTAATGATGAAACCAATTCCCTTGACTGGAGATAATCCACAAGGAATTTTTCTTGATTTATCTAAAGCATTCGACGTAATCGATCACGAAATTCTTCTCTCAAAACTGCACACATACGGCATTAGTGAATTGTCTCATCAATGACTAACTTCCTACTTGAATGATAGGCATCAGCAAGTTGAAATTTCCCATGTTGAAAATAAAGTATGTCAATATTACCTTTCAGAAGCAAAGCCATTTACTTGGGGAGTTCCTCAAGGTTCAATTTTAGGCCCCATCCTCTTTTTATTGCAAAATGGTTCTCTTTGCTGAAGACACAAATCTGCTGTTAACATGTCAATGCGCAAAAAGCTCTATCTAACCTCTCATTTCCCAATAGTGTAACGAAATCTCTTCCTTCTACATCCCTTTCGCTAAACGAAACTCAAATGAAAACAGTCAAGATTACAAAATTTTTAGGACTTCTAATTCAGGACAACCTCAAATGGAATTGCCATATTGATTATCTGAATTCCAAACTAAGCAAATTGTGCTATGCATTTCGAATTTTAGTCAACTTTGTTAGTCAACACGTTTTTCGCTGCGTGGATTTTGCGAATGTTTGTTCTCATTTACGGTACGGCTTTATCTTCTGGGGCTAATCCACTCAGAGCATTCAAACTTTTAGAATTCAAAAGAGAATAGTTCGGACTGTATGTAAATCTCACACCTGAAATTCACGTAAACCTTTATTTAGAGAATAAAGTATTCTCCCTCTCCCTTGCATATACATTTATGAAGTAATCGTGTTTGTTAAGACATAACTATTAAAATCCCACATCTGCTTTAGAAGAAATAGTCTTGTTCACGAACATCACTCGGAACAAGGCTAATATTCATCGTCCTGGCGTGTCAACAACTCTTTGAGAAAGAGACCCATGTCATTCAGGAATAATTTTGTAATTCCCTTCCCAAAAATCTAAAAGATATAAATAAATTGAATCTCTTTAAATCCGCGGTTAAAAGCTTTTTAATGTGCTATTGTTTTTATAATGTGAAAGAACTCACAGATTTGAATAAAAGAAGTTAATGACTTTTCAATTTCCCAATGCGTATTGTTTTCCGCATGACTTCAGATGATGTAGGTGAAAATAAAGTATGATGTCTCATACTTTATCACGCCATTGTTATAGTACTCTAGATACAGATTAAATTCCTTTTTTCATGCAAGTTGATTTTCTTCCCTTCGTTTTTTAAGTTGATTTCTAAATGTATGCCACCTTGGCACGGTTGTGTACATTATCTGTGTAGCTCCATCCTGGCCCGGGTATTTCTCCGGTTTTCCTCCCGGTAGTAGCGGGTTTTCCGTGGACAGGAATATCATTAATATCTTTGGTTTATTAATCTCGAATTTTTACTGCACAAATATTTACAATTTATTTTCAATAATAAATGGATAACAGTACGTATTTATTAAATAATTTATTTTATATATATTAAATCTACCACTGCCCTTGATCGGAATTGATGGGATGGTCCCTTGCTTGTTTCCGGAGAGTAACTTAGTTTATTGCCCCCCACGTGGCCATACGCAGTTTGCAACTGCTTTTTTGACAATAAAGTTTATTTATTTGTCAACATGATTTGTTGGTAGTAAAGTGAAGAATTTTTTGCATGTATTAGTTAAATGAGAAGATGTTGTGAGTGTATATACACAAGATTCCTTTCTCATTTAGTGACTTCGTTTTAACTTCATGTAATCCAAAAAAAATTACGAATCATTATTTGCACTTTTTTAAAATTGTATTTTTACGAATATGTTTAATATTTGAACTGTGACTTATTTTCTCTTCGTAATTTGGTAGAGTTTAATTTTAATACATGAACCGGATAAATAAAAAATGAATTATTATGCTTTTGAGGTATTGAGAGTTTCACTAAAAAATTTAGATAAAAGTCAATGCGGGCATTTGTAAATATTCTTTGAAATTCTTACTGAGTCGAACAGTATCTCTTGAGTCCAAGTTATTCTTGCTAGGTTGACGAGCCTTTCTCATTTGTTGGACAAAATGATATTCAACCTGTATAAAGGGATATTGTATGTTTTCTTCATATATTATTGTAACTAGTTCATCTTCTGATATATCTGCTGCTTTTGGAGCCATAGTACTGGTGGATTGTCTTCATTTTTTTTCATTTTGTTGATACATTTTCTAGACACCCTACAGAACAAAGCTTCTAGACTAATTTTGGGCAGACAGAACTGGTTCTGCTTTCTCAATTCATTCTTTGATACGAATCAACAATTAGAAAAATTTGTTTAGATTTTGGACTTAAGTTTCAACTGAACAACTATCAATCTTCTCAGTAAACAAATCCTTCACTTCACTTTGTGTCTTAATTATAGACAACCATTACAAATGTAGAATTATTGGTCACAACTCCTCGTCACATTTGGTTATTACTTTGCTAACGTTTTAAGGTGTGTTGACCTCATCAGGGCTTGGATTGTATGAAGATGATTAAAAACAGTTATATTTGTTTCAGTTACATATCACATTAAAATTTAAAATTGAAGTGCAACCTTCCAGAATATTTTAAATTACACGCTACTGTGACTTAACGCAAAATCAACATTTCTATGCAGCCAGTGGAGGAGGTAGGAATTTAATCACAATTCCCCACGAGTTTGATAAAATTGTATCACTTTATCGGACTTACCTGCTTTTTTTCTTTATCCGGTTCATTTATTTATTATTGGTCTAAGTAGTTGGTGGATATACATAAATGAGTACCTTTTTGCAAGTATACACCATTTTTGTTTACAGGATTGTATAACAATGTCATGTAATCTTATTATGAACAAGTAGAATTAAGAGCAAGTATGTATTTTCTCTTCATAAATTTCCTGTCAATTGTACCGTTTTTATTTTTTGTTTCAAATGTGTAGTTAAATATTTGAGTCATAGATTGTGTTATCTATTCACAAATGTTAATTTTAGCAGGGAAAGTATTTTCAGGTTAAAGAAGGGAATCGCGAACTGCCACGCGCCCTAGCGACTGCTTGTAAAACTGGTCTGGAGAGTAGTTTGGAACACATTTCGCTTGGAGCGCTGGAAACTCTTAACAAACCGTTAACACGGGAGAAGGGGATCTGGTATGTAGTCTGTGGCCGGCGCTTTTTTGGCTCTCGTCTGGACAGAAGCAAGAAATGCCATATGGTACATTCAACATAACGTCCACCGCTTAAAATTGAGCAAAGCTCGATAAATAAGCGTCGCGTTTTAAATGAATAAATACTCGGGCACCCATTCGTTTCATTTCAACGCTTTTTTAGGACATTGATAAAGAATTCGTTGCAAATATGGCATGTCCCTGCGTGAGCTAACGACGCTTTTCGTACACATAGGGCGCTTTCCACTTGCGACTGTGACCGTTGTGGTCGCTTCGATCGCTAGTTCAAGTCGAACGCTCTGTGAGCGTTGGTGGAGTGTGAGATACGATGAAAAGAACTAAAAAGGAGTTTTTGAGTTTGGATTATTAGTAAAAGTTATATTAACAATAAACACAATTTTTACTATGTTAATATTCTTCATTTTACGCTTTGCATGCAAATATAACTTAGAAAACTAAGGTTACGTTTGAGAAATTTCTCCAGATACTTCGATTTTAACATGCGTATTTATCTCATGGTTCTCAAAAAAATAGAATTACCGAAATCATTTCAAATTAAAACAATTTTGGCGGGAAAAAACTCTCCAACGACCACGCCGACCCAACAAGGATCGTTTTGGGATCTCACTCTTTTCGTTACGATGTCCGGGTCCAGTCCGTCAGCGAGACGCTTCCTACAGACAGAAAGCAAGGTGAATAACTTAATGAGTTAATAAAATTTTGAAAGTAATTTTAATTTTTTAAGAAAATTCACAAAATTAATCCAAGGCATTTTGGAGGTTTGGGACATATATTTTCCAAATAGGCACAAAAAAATTTGGCTAAAAACTTTTTTCTCAATTAAACTCAAATTTCGTACTTGTTATAAAAATAACGTTACTTCTTAAAATACTTCATAAACTTCATAAAAATAACGTTACGGGATCGTGAGAGAGTGTATTGCAGCTCATGGTGCTTGTGATTTTAAGGAAACACACCCGACTCGCACATCATGACGTCGTTTAGGGATCTCACTTTTTTCGTTACAATGTCCAGGTCAAAAAGGCGCTTTCTACTGACAGAGAGCAAGGTGAAACACTAAATTTGCCAATCGTTTTTGAAAAAAAAAAGTTTGCGAAAAATATTAAACAAAAATTTGAAGGCATTTTTGGAAGCTTGGGACATATATTTTCCGAATTTTTTTTGGGTGGGGCTTTAGGGCTCGTCAACATCGAGGTCATTAGAGCCCATCCGAATTAACACAAAAAAAAATATTTTGGCCAAAAATTTTAACTTTTTTTCCCGGTTGAAGTCAAATTTTGTACACTTGACGTATTCATTAGAATAATGTTAAGGGATCGTGTGTATTGCAGCTCATTTTGCTTGTGAATTTGAAGAAACACACACCTCTCGCACATTTACATTTTTGGCATACGACTTTATGAATTTTCCGCAAAATTAGAATTTTTGTTAAAAATTTATTAACTCTTCCCGTTTCACTTTGCTCCCCTTCAGTGGGAGCAAAAAAAATTGAAGAGCAAGTGCATCATTGGTAGCAGATACTACGCTTAATACGAAATATAAATGTATAAATAAGTAATTTTATAGTAAGAAAAAGCCGTTTCAAAGTGCGTATGACCACGTGGAGGACACTAAACTAATTTACTCTCCGGAAGCAAGGGACCATCCCATCTGTTCCGCTGAAGGGCCGTAAGACAGAGGTGGATTTAAGTCACTCCGAAGATGAGAATAAAAATAGTCTGCTGTGTTGTAATATTAACAGGATTTCCAACATAATTGTATTGATAAAACAAAAGAGTTATTTCACACGTACGTATTATAATCAAACAATACATTTGGAAAATAATTTTTATAAATTGTAACTAAGAAAATAACTCTTCATTCGAGATTAATTACTTCAACAAACCTCCGTCCCTAGGCGAGAGCCATTACAAAAAATAATCCGCCTCTACACGAAGGAAAACCAGAGAGAAACGTAGAGGACAGAAGTATTTATAAAATAATTTCTTTTAGAAATATTAAATCCGACACTGCCCTTGGGCCTTTGATCGGAATTGATGGGTTGGTCCCTTGCTTGTTTTCGGAGAGTAATTTAGTTAATTATCCCCCACGTGGTCATATACAGTTTGCAACTGTTTTGTCAATGAATGAAACTGAATCATCCAATGGATGCTATACGAAAAAGCACCGCTTTCTATCAGGGACAGTTTATTTCCGTTTTAGTCTCACGATCGAAATTTTTGCATCTATTTCTTCCGTGTACCCAACATGTGTTGATGGGTGGCGTAGTGTTTAACACCCCTGCGATCAAGGCAGGAGTTCCGGGTTCGATTCCCGACTCGTCGCCATTTTCACCTGACCCGTTATCGAATATTTTTGCGAGAACAATACTTCATGTAAAAAATTAAATTAAATATTCTCTTATCTTCACTGTTAAATAAGTTGCAATTGTAAAATAGTTGTATATATTTTATATAGAACATCCTGAAAAATTTGATTATTTGAAGATTATTGTTCAATTCTGTCTTTTTGTGACTTTTTGTGACTCCCAACTTGGAGCCATAGTCCTACATTTGAAAACTGCTCCAAAGCTTGCCAAATGTTTAGTATTCATTCATCATTACATACCACTGATCAGAAAGTATGAAGAGCCGTAGTTGAGGCATTTGTTGCTACAAATTGATGGATTTCATTAAATAGTAGATAGGAATGTCTGATTAAAAGAGATTTCGCTGTTTGTTCAAAAGAACGGTTGCTGTAAATACATAACTTCAATTCTACGGAGTAGAAGCAAATACACCACGACATTAGGAATGTGGCCACCTGAACTCCTATAGAAACACTGATTGTATACATTAATGTACATGTTGATTTAAGTTTCATTACAGCTTAGAGATATATAAAACCTACAAGTCTTTCACCTAGAAAACAAATAAACCCCATTCTTTCGGCTATTAGGCAATGTTTACAAAAATAAAATTCTTTTATAAAATTATGAGAGTTCTTATCAAATTTTAGGAATAAAGTAAGATAGGCAAATTATTATTATTTTTTTTTTTTTGTGGGGCTTTACAGCTCAAGTAGGCAAATTATGTTTAGGGAATTAAGTCCATATGGCAAGTCAAAATTAGGGAAAGGAAGAAAGGGTTTCCCAGCTCAGCAGACTGAAGAGTAAGAATCAGAAAATGATTACATACCATACTTATGAAAAAGTAAGACCTGAGAAGAGATTTTAGGGACAGATAATTAACAAATTTTATTTGCATTTAGTACTGTTACCAAATAAGCAGACAACTCATAAAACTTAATAAATTTACTTTCATAATTTATTTGCAAAGTTATTTAAATTTTAAAATAGTAAAGTATTGCTCTCCAGAGTTAAATGTTAAAACATCTTTTCTTGCAGTCTACAGGACGAGTTTCTTGGTAACATTAGGAATTTCTAAGCCGTAGATTAGGGATTTCCAACTGGTGACCTGAGATGTAATTCTTTGTGGCCCACAAAAGCTTTAGAAAAACAAAGAAATATTTTTTAGAATAGTTGACACAAAAATTTTATAACTAGTTTAAAATGTTATTTATTTCAATATGGCAAAAGAAGCCCCTCTGGTGGCTAAGGGATTCGCATGCTCGCGCACCACCAAGTCATCCTGGGTTCGATTCCCGATGGGGTCAGAAAATATATGTAGCTTTTCACATTAATGTTCCTGTTCATACATAGCTGTGACTACTAAAAAGCGAACCCGCCTTCCTCTTTCCACCTCCTCCAAGTAACTATTAATTCTAACTATTACCAACAACTCCTAGTACTAACATCTCCACGTGGGCCAAGTTGTTGTTAAACCCAGCTAATAGGCCCACCTCCTACTTGCTATTGCTCCATGCTTCATTAGCATGCGACATTTCCCATTTACAAACACTACAAAAAAAACCCTGAATATTTTTAATTTCAAACTTTTATATCTTTCTTAATCAGTTTTTAAGCAATAAAACGATTAAGCTTTTGTTGAACTACGCTTATTATTTTATGCTTGTTCCTCTCTACTTGCAGAATTTTATGAAAATTATTTTCTTGTTATGATATTGAAGTGTGGCCCGCAATCATACTCAATCAATCCCTTACAAGTTGGAAACCCCTCACACGGATCAATGATATTTCAACACTCCTCGTTATTTGTTCTCTTGGCTGGGTACTCAAGTTGGGCACAAGTATTACGTTTAATAACAGGTATTATACTCAAAAAGCAATGTTACTACAGATATTCCAAAACATCCACCC
The DNA here is from genome assembly GCA_002313205.1 of Laupala kohalensis. Classification (NCBI taxonomy): domain Eukaryota; kingdom Metazoa; phylum Arthropoda; class Insecta; order Orthoptera; family Trigonidiidae; genus Laupala; species Laupala kohalensis. Next base: position 29,237 of record NNCF01134649.1, read on the forward strand.
AACTCCTCTACAACACCTTCCCCCCACCCCAAGAATTCCCTCCCAGTAGAAACATTTTCGTAGCTTTTAGAAAATGTGAAGATCAATTTTGAGACACTGACCTGATAGTTAGATTCTGACTGCTCTGCACTCTCATTGAACAGTTTAGTACACGGATCACAATGACCAACTCAAAGGTTCAAAAGTACCTTATAAAACTTAGTATTACATAACAACAACCCCCCTTTTCTCACCATTATTATATCACAACCCCCTCACCTCGCGGTGCATTATAATTTATGGTCATCCCCATATTGATTCCAAAAAATAGGAGGTATCTAGAAATGTGGAGGCAAATGTAATAATTGTTGAAAGAAAAATCAGTAGTCAAACTGACTAGACGGCAATGTAGTATATTGGAAGTAAGTGAAATCTTTAACCTGGATGCACTTTAAAATGGTGCACTTAAGAAATTGATGAATTGGAGCAAGAATTAGTCCTGAAACCTTTCAGCAGGAGAAAATTTTGTCATTGTTCATACAGAAATAAACAATAAGGAAAAATGGCTGTAATTTAATATAGATTTTCTTAAATAGTTTATTATTTGTTCAGTAGGGAATTTATATGTAATTCTTCGTTCTCAGAAAATATCAGAATCATAACCAATTACAAAAGCAGCATTCATTTCGTGTTTTTTTTCATGGTATAAGGAAGTCACATGCATTAGCAGATATGTTTGCATTTGTATTCAATACTAGTACAAATGTCACAATGATAGTACAGTAAACATAACTTTCTTTACCTTCAAGATCATGATAAGAGAGGCCTTTTGCATTATTTCTAACAAAAACAAAAATTAATACTCTCAGCCATACAATATAAATATACATTAAGGAATACTAGCAGCTGGGCCTTAGTCAGAATTAACAAATCAAAGAAGTCTCACATCTAATGACCGAGTTTCATTACCAAAATTGTACATAAACCAGCACCAACTGAAATCAGACATTATTAATTGGTCATATGAAAACTTACAATACTTAACACTGAACAATGAAACGAAAGAATTATAAATATGAGAGCAATTCTCTTACTCCGAGAATAAATTCATGAAACCTTTCCTGAGTAGTTTCCCAGTATTTTGGAATACATTAACATTTGACAATATAAGTGAGTCGCAATGTATCATAAGTGTCTCCATGTCCTAATGAATGCATTTTACACAAACAACAAAATACACAAAATAAATTTTTTTCCATGATTATGAACATAATTACAACAAAATTATTCTCTAGAAACCCGTCAAGCTCATTACTAAGCATGTGATGACAGTAAAATAATATTTTGAAATGGCTGAACTTAAATAAAAAAGTTAGCAATTTTTGTACAGCAGTCAAATTATAACTCTTCTTAATAGAGGATCTCCATATGGAGGCATATTTTTTAACTTTATAATAAGGCGCATGAAAGTAGTTTCTCCGTGAACAACAAAGCAAGAAAAAAAAATGACAGTAAAATAATGATAAAACAATGGTCAAGACAGAGCACAATATATTTCATCAAGAACATATTAAGAAGAAGACGAAAAAGCACAAGAGAAACAATGAGACAAAGGAGAGTAAAATGACAAAAACATTAATTTCTCATAAATCAGGAATACACATAATGTTGCTATTATCATTCAAAAATTTAAATCAAGAAAAATAAAGAAATACGATAATTCACCCCATAATGACAAATTCACAAATCATTAAAGCGTGTTGAAATATAACATATCTTCATAATACAAAACCAAAATCACAAAATAAACATGATGAACAAATAGGAAAAGGAACTATGAGACAATTAGCTGAAATGTATCACAAAATATATAAGAGAAGCATATTTCATTTCTTTCATTTGTCCATTACTCTGAACAACCAATAGAAAAATGTGCACAAAACAATTCCTGTAGACAGAAATAACAATTAAATGGTACAAATTTAACATTTCATTTCAGTTAGTGAGGAAACTTTGTTATTCTTGGTGTTAGGCAGAAGTTCCACATATGCCCTCACTATTGCATTTGAATTGATTACCATGAGAACAGCAAGAACAGCAATTCTTGTACAACACATTTTAGAATATCCTACACTGCCAGCTCTATTTTAATAAAGGCACTACCTTATTTAAAGAGTGAAAACTGTTGAGACCAATTCAAAGGGTCTTTAAATGTATGTTATTAAATCAGTTTAACTTGCAAAGATTTTTGTGTAAGCATTATACTTTTTTCAACAGAATTAATTACTTTTAATTATCTAACAGAAGAAACAGCTGCTACATTTGTCCCAGAATATTTTACATCGGTGGAAGTAAAGTGATCCCAAATAAAGGCAGTGATGGCATTAATGGAACCAATTTATTTCTATTTAAAAGAATAAATGCACGAATAATCTGCTGTTCATGCCATATTCCTTGTTGAAACAAATTTTAACAGTAATCGCTGCATAATTCACTTTCGATTTTCGTGATCTCTTGAGAAGCAGCAACAGCCAATTTATTTTCAATAGAAGTTTGTGGTGTTGTCATTCGTAGACTGAAACCAGGGGGCGGAGAAGCAACAGAATTAGAATTATGACTTAGAACAGTCCAATCAGAGGTTGACACATTCTCACCGATGTTTGTGCCATATAAAAGACAACCATCAGATGCAAAAGATCGCAACCAATGTGTTGTGTTTTGTAAGTGTAAATACTGTGCATTTTGACTTTGTTGATTTAGAAGAGAATGTGTATTGCAAAAAATTATAGGGTGTTGATGACCAACTGAACTTGATGAAAATATATTGTGAGGTCGTGAAGACATAATTGCAGGATCCAATACAGTCCAATCTGAGCAGGGCCCAGCGCCACTCCAAGCTGAAACACAAAACCATAATTTTATTTAACGGCCTGGATTTTACTATTTTCCAGTAATTACACACACGTATTTCCAAGTCACACTCTTATCCCTAAACTGGAGCATTTGAACATTTAGTACATGAAAATGATTAATTTATAGAATCTATTATTTGTTGAAAAATAATGATCAAATATGAATATCTAATTTTCGTAAAAAAATTTTTGGGTCCTCAAGAACTTTGGAGCCCTACACCTGCTTCACCCATGCAGGCATATTAATATCACCTTCTCGGACCGATGGGGTGAATAAAATGATAATTGAAATTTTTTCTATTTTATTGCCTTATGGCTCATATTAATTTAGTTTTATGTGTACTCAACTTTGGCACGGTTGTGTACATTAATTCTGTAGCCCCATCCTGGCCCGGGTTTTTCTCCGTTTTTCCTTCGGGTAGAGGCGGATTTCTTATACAGGTTCTCTAGGCTTTGTCTAGGGGCGTGTTTATTGTAACAATAAATCGTTAATTTAGTGTTTATTTTTCAACTCTTATGATCTTTAAACACTATACTCAGAATAATCTACAGTTCGATAATAACTTGAACATGTAATTTTTGTTGTTAAATAACAAACTTGTTAATATTCTATTAGTATTATAACACGTAGCTAACTTTTTATCTTATCTAGGAACTTATGCAAAAAAAATTTGAATCCGTCTCTGCCTTAGGGCCCTTGATTGGATGGTCCCTTGCTTGCTTCCGAAGAGTAAATTAGTTTATTGTCCTCCACGTGGTCATACGCAGATAGTAACTGCTTTTTTGACAATAAATTTATTATTATTATAATTTTCCAGGGAAAACACTATCACTATCATCATTTTCGCACCGGGAATACTTACGTTTCGCTGGACTTTTCTGAGCACCATGGGCAGGGCCGTTACACGACGAATTCTGCGGGGTAGAGGCGGGCATCGGGGGTGCGGCGGGCACGCCTGTGGGAGGAGGCGACGGCGGGGGCGGCGAAGGGGGTGACGACGACGGCGAGGAGGAGGTCGTCGACGACGAGGGCGCGGGCGGCGGAGGCGACGACGACGGCGTCGATGACGCAGAGGAGGAGGAGCTCGACGGCGAGGACGCCGCCGCCAGCAGGTGAGCGGAGGGGGCGGGAGGCGGCGGCGCTACGGGGTTATTGCTTCCTGAGAACGCTAGAGGCACTGGGCTATGGCTAACTCCACTTCCAGAATTAATTATAGGAAGAAGCGGTCGTAAGTTATCAGGCCATTCCTTCACATTGAATCTACCTAATGCTGCCTTTGGAACTGTAGAATTATGAACTATAGTTCCGTTCCTAGAATTGTATGAATTGTTTAACTGAGTTGCCGCATTTGTTTGACTTGCTGAAGGAGGAAATAGCATCGGAGGCGGATTGACATTGCTAAGAGTTTGTTGGACATTTAAAGCAGAATTAATACTAAGATTATTTGACATAGAATTCAAATTCAAAGGAATAGGCGAGGAATTCCCGGAATTTGATGAACTAGAACTATTGCCCAAACCCATAAACGGAAGAATCTTGTTTCCTGTAGACATACAATTGAAAGATATGCAAGTTAATACTTCAAACAACACAGTCAACATTATTTTAAAAATATGTAAAAAATGGAAGCGTACCAGTAGTAGAAGGTGCTCTTGGTATCCCCAAGCCAAATGCATTCATATGATTTGGAGCAATTGTGAATCCAGGAGGAGGTAGGCGAGCTCGTGGGGGAACAGACGCCAAGCCTGGACTGGGACCCAAGGTAATGCCATCTACTTTACTGCACATGCTGATAGTAGCTACATTCGCTGGTAACCTAAAAAAGCACATATTTTATAAAATACTAAACTGGAATTGACTTGTTTTTATTTTATTTAAGCACTCAATAGATATGTCATGATCTAAATCTCTGGGTACCAAAAATAAAACAATACAAGTATATCGCTAATCTTAAAAAATTATCCCAAGTCAACATACAGAGCAAACAGATAAAATTAATACATGTTATTTCATCCACAACATACATCTGAACAATAAGTTATATTCTAGACTTGATAGCATTTGATAATAAAGTAAGTTCAATACGGGGGGATTAGTACTACAAACTCGGAATAAGCTTAAATTTCACGCTCATGTCTGAGTTGGACTCATAAAAAAATCGAGAACTCCCGAGAGTTTCAAGTCTAAAATCAGCCCCAAGAGAGAAAATTCAATTTCGTTTCCTTTTTCATTTAGACATTACTTGTGCTATAACTAAGCAACTATTTGATATTTTTTATTATAGACCCCTTGACTTCTCATAGCTGTGGAGAGCACACACACACACACACACACACACACTAAGTAATACTAACAGTATTGGATTTGACATTTTGTTCTGCATAAAANAAGTAATACTAACAGTATTGGATTTGACATTTTGTTCTGCATAAAAGCAAGTGAAAAATTTGTTTCTAAGAATGAATATTAATATTTTAAAATCTGAAATGTTTCAAAAAGCGTGATATTTTTACAGTTTCAGCCGATACATCGACTTCACTATTTTTTATAAAATAAACTAAGAGTACAAAAATAATTCTTATTCAGGGAATGACCACTGCTGTGTTTGTGACAATATTTATTTATTTCAAGCTTCTACATGCAAAATATAATGAGTTATTAATGTTTTTTCAAAACCATAGCTGAAAACGACCAGACACATCATTAAGGAATAAAATTTATGCTGTTGCACTCAGAAGAATGCCATGATCACACTACAATTAAATTAAAACTTTTAAAACTATTAATTCAGCCTCCATCAAGTGATAAATAAAACCAAGTTTTGAATATCACTCCATTGACTGGTACAGCTTTCTCAGCTGTGGAGTCCAACGTGTTGACTGAATACGGCATCCGCAACAACATGCATGACTTTAGAGCACCTACCTAAACCAACAATTGTTAAGTACAATACCTGTGGTTGTTTTGAAGAACTTGAGGCTGCAGCGGTGCAGGATATCCAGGTAATACTTTGTTTGCCCCAAACATAGCTGCCTGAGAAAACTGAGCAGGGTGGAGGTTACTATGGCTCATTTGTTGATATTGCTGGTGCAGCTGATTTAGATGACTGATGTGGGAGTTAGGATGTCGGACATCGTTATGTTGACCTTGGAGCATAAGCATCATATTTTCTTTTTCCATCATTTCAGCAAGGGCTTTCTGAGTTTCATGGAAAGGGTCAAATCCTAAATCATCATCAGGAACTCGCTGATTTTCCTTTGAACTTTCTGCAATGTTTTCATGCGCACTAATTTCATTTTCCCTATTGTACACAATGATCTCACTTGCACTTTCACAACCAATCTGTCTCTTGAAAATATCAGAATTAGAATATTTTTCATTAGAACACTTACTGACAATTGAACTATCGTTGCTATCACCATTCGCAGTATATCTTGAAATGTTATGTCCAGATTTTAAGAGGCATAATAAGTTAGGTCCTTCGCCAGAAGTTGCATGAGAATTTGCATTTACCACAAGAGTACTTGCGTTCCCTTCACTGTTGAGTCCGCTGAAGGCATCACCTTCCATCAAAGGGTGAACACACATATTAGCAGGTATTTTATTGTTATGTTTCACATGAAACTCTGAAAGAAATTTAGCTGCCTGCAGTGAATGTATTCCATTAGGAATAACTTGATTAGATGATTGTACAGGAGAAGGCTTATTGACCATCAAAATGGAAGGGTCATCACTGGATGTAGGGGAAGGGATGTTGTGGTACATATGATTTTGACCATCAGGAATTACTCTCACGTTTTCACAGCTGGCAGTGATATGCAGTCTTACATTCTCAGCACTCATTTCGCAGTTACCAGCAGGACAAGTAGTCATTTCCTTGACTTCAGTACAATTAACACCATCTAATAACAATTCATTGAGCTTCTCAGTCAAATTACCTACTTCGGTTAACCCGTATTCTTCTTGAGAACTTGGTATACCACTTAAAGATATATTTTCGGCAGAAGATGAACTACTAAGACAATTGAATCCTTGGGATGGTATAGCTTGTCCATTTTGTGAATCATAACTAACAGTATCACAATTCTCTCCGCTTTTCCCTCCACTGTACTCTGAGTTCAAGGAAGGATTTTCAGAAACACCTTGTGGATATGGACTCTCTGATTGGCTTGAAGGAACTGATACAGCAGTATTTGAAAAACCAAACGCCGCTTGCCAGTCTTCTGATGAATGTACAGGAGGAAGAACGTCAGGGATATGAGTGAGAGTCAGACTGGTTAAAGGCCAATCTGTACCAGCTGTGAAGTAATAAAAATCATGAGTCAACTTACAATAGCATACTTGCACTAGATCCACGCTATATTATAAACAAAACCCGATAAATAAACAATTGGCATGAAGTGTCAGAAACTCATTCAGTCTTGTCTTATAATACTATGACAAGATCAGTCAAAAATGAAAAACTCTGGAGTTCACAATTGAAATGAAAGATTTTTCACAAAGATCTTCACAATCGACTTCTATGTATGATTATAAACAATGATTTACTGTAAATAAATAATTATAAGTATTATCATAAAAAGCAAAACTATTTTTATCTTATTTGAAATATTTTGTTTCCAGAGATTCCCAATAGTTCATAAAAAAGTTGATAAGAGATTCTTTTAAATTATTTTAATTAATTGCACATAGTGCAAAGGTACAACTTGTGCAGTTCATTAAGATAATTTTTCATCTGCCAGTAGAATAATTTTCTTAACTAATTCTCTAATGTGCTTATGACTTCATATAAAATAAATATCCTTCCGATTGAAAGACTTAATCACAAATTTCAGTCAAAATCTTGTTATCGAAAATTTTCATGATCACAAAAAACATTTTTCTGTACTACAGATATGAGAAAGTAAAATAACACTTCCACACATGAATGCATATTGGCACCTAATTACACATAAGCCACGTACATTAAATACATACATAAAATTGATGCAATAGATAAGTACCGGGCTTTCTTTTTTACTAGAATCTCAACAACTTCCTAAAGGTGCCTTGAGTGATTGCAAGTAAACTATCATTAACAATGCTAGAAATATAAGTTGATAACATGTTAAAAGTGTAAGTGATGAATGTGTGAATTTATTATGTTCCTAATCAATACGAAGTATACTAAATTATTTTCAAAGAAGTGAAACCCCTGCCAAAAAGAGCAACTAGAGGAGCAAAAATGTGACAAATGGACTTTCAACAAGTTAAATCTAACTTTGTATATTTATATTGGTTCCAAAATACCCCAGCACGTATTCCCATCATGAAATAATTCCGCAGCCCCGAACACGAGAATGCGAGCACCAGGACGCCGTACCGCGACTTTTCTACGGGTCCGGAGCGCTGTTTTGTTACACAGCCGCCATTCGTTTACACGCGTTTGACGTGCCCGAATATTTTAAACGTACTATCCAATTCAAGTCAACCAATTGACGGAGAAAACAAAATCATGAAAAACGACGCGAAAGGTACATTACTGCGTTGATGGGAAACAACATGCAAATTTCAAAAATTATAAATTTCGTCCAAAACCGTCATGCACTCAGTTTCTCAACTGTTCCACACCATCGGTGTGGAACTTCCACTTCTACCTCTTGTAACATAAAAAAATGACGAAAGAGACTCACCTGAACCCGCAGCTGATGCAGAAACCTTCGTAAAACTATTGGTAGAGAAAAACGAATTGTTGTCCGGTTCAAATAGAGCAGCGGTCCGATGAGTCGTTGGCACAGTCCTTCCTCCTGAAGGTCCTCCCTTCGAAGACGATTCACTCTCCTCGTCGCTTCCAGAAACCTTCCACTCAATATCTGCATGGAGACCGCCATCGTGTGTTTCGTCCAAAGCCGCATTCACATCACCCGACGGATGAGAACATCTCGGCAACGTAGACGAATTATGTCCGCCATGACTCCCTTCCTTCCCACCTTTAGAATTTGCACGACCGTTATTTTGACTTATTTTGCAATGCAACATCTTGCTTGAATGCTCGTCTTGTGGTGCACTGTAAGATTTTTCCTTCCCCTTCCTAAAAAAACAAAAAAAATAGGACTTTAAAGAGAGAATGTGTTTCAGTACAGTAAAAGGCGAAGCATAAACAGCCAATCCACAGAGGTTTTTCAGCACTATGTGCATTGCATATAAATAAAACGATACTATTAAGTCAGTCTATGGACTGATTCGACACCAACGTGCAAATCTTCCAAACAGCCAAACACAACGAAAGTTTCGCAGAAACATCAAAGGTGCTCGTGCGTGTATATGTCAGACGGATATACAATTCGGGATGAATTCATTTAATTGCAAAGAAACCGTGTACGCATTTTTCCACAAAAAGTTTTTACGCTACATTAGTAGCCGGGGAGAAAGGATACATTTGGTGCCATTTTTCTATATTCATTTGTTCCTCAGACAAAAACCTAAGTTGAAAAGATTTCAACAAGATTTTTTAGAAAATCAAGGTAACAGAACTCTTTTATTTTAAGGATTTAGGTGAAGAGGCGAAATATTTTACCACACTTCTCAGTAAAGAGAAACTCAAGTAAATTAGGCGAAGATTAATTCTTTATAAAAAGAGAAAAACATCTGCCACAAACTGACACGTAGTTAAATGCCATTTCCCGCGCTCCTTATCAAGCAGCTACAATTAAACATAAAACACCGCGTAGCTTAAGTACGGGAACGAATCTTGCAAAGTGGCCGTAAGAAGAAAGGCAAACATGCCGGTTTTAGTGTAGACAGCTCTTTGAAGAACGCAGATGTACCGCGAATATTCTCTCACTTTCTGAAGTTTGTAACAGTCTAAAGCAATGCTTCGCGTGAAGCAAATATTGAAATCAATTAGTCCGAGGTAAGTTCATATACTGGATGTGACAAAAGAATTCAACGCTTTTAAGAACAACACCTCTCAACACTATACTACTAAGAATCGATCTTCAGAACTTTAAATGAAACAAGGTCAGGATTAATTACCTTTCACTACTCACAAGTGAATGTATTCATCCAACTTCCAAGTATAAGTAACTCCTCCGCAATTAATTTATAACAATGAGGAAGCCAAAGATTACTAACCATGTCCTTTTTAATCACTCCTTTCATGCACAGCTTTTGAGGAATACACAGGAGTTTTGCATAGTTCGCTCCTGCCGTAAATAGTTTTTCTACCATCAGCTTAGTTTTCCCAAATATTACAGATGCACTTTACCCTCATCCAAGCGGAATCGACCGTTGGCTGTCAAAAAAATACAATGCTTTCTACAATACCAACGAGAAACACGGCTCATATCTCATGTATATCAATTTGGTAGGTATGTTTGGAACATAAGGTATACGTGCACTCATCCATACGGCTGATTACACGACAAAAAATATTTTTTCTTTCATCACCACAAAATTAGCATTTATATAAGGGGTTTAATCTGACAGGTCTAAGACTTCACTATTTTAGACCAGAAACAAAAATTCAAATCGGCACAAAATTATGTTGTCTCGAGAGTTGTTTCACAGCCTACGATTTTCTCCCACTTGCTTCACGAACCCAACTATCCCAAGTTTTGTAAGCATTAATGCCCATGGTCCACACGAAACACAAGTGAGAAACAACGTATTCCTTCGAATACTATATGCTCATCAGTAAGAGAAGGCAAAAACTGAATACGTATATGGAAATAATGTGTAGTAAAATGAACCCTTTAACAAAAATAAAATCGTGTAGGGATCAATAATAAATCAGATATGAATCATGGCGAGGTGTCCCACCTGCTCTCCGAGTGACTCCAATCATGCTAATCGTTTCTCCATAAACCTGTCTTCTCACCCATTGAGACATTTTCTGGGTGACAAAATGCATTGGTGAATTCTGCGAAGTTGCCGAAATCCGTTGCGCCACGATTTGAGGAGCTTTCTTAATTTTAGGTAACTAAACAAAATACAACCATTGCTGATATTGTCTTACACAGTCCTTAAACACAGCTCCTTCACGAACGACATCGCAGATTTGTTTCACTGATCGGTGGGATGGTCCTTGAAAGTACCCAACACTCATCACTCGGAAGTGTGCGATCCCCCAACGCTCTCGTCCATCTTTTTCTTGAATCCCAACAACGATCTCTCGGGAACGTCGTTTTCGGGAAAAGTTGTTCCATTAAGAAAAGCGAACGGGGGTAATTTGATACCCGACAGTTACAGAGTCCTTTCAAGTTGCACTTCCTTGTCATGCAGTGTCGTATCCCAAAATGAACAGGTGCCTCATCTCCATTTCCAAGCATCGCAAACGGAAACGATTTCCTGATCTTAGTGTCGACATGAAGCGTCCAAGTCCGTCAATTTGTTTTCAAAATAAGGTAAGTTTTGGAAGATTGATGGACGTCATATTAGAGAAAAACCTTAGTTTCCTAACTTTTTTTACATCAGTTTTCGCCTCGAAATCCTGAATACCTTAGTCTTGCTGCCTCAACCCCTTGATAAATTGAGATATTCGTAACCCAACTGAAAGGCTCTTTGCTTGATCAATTTCAAATTTTCCGCATGTACAGTAGAGCAACTTCCTTAGGTTGGTCCTTAGAAGTATCCTCTTGATCCTCTGCAATAAGAAAATTTACTTTTTGTTTCCACTATCAACAAACATTGCATTCACTTATAACGAAATTTCTCCCCCCAGCAGACTGGTTCTCGTTTGTTTCCGTGTGCCAAATAACCAAAAGCTTAAATGCCGCATTGTAAAAGTATTTTTATATTTCCGCCTCCTGATCCTGGCAGTGCGCAGCGCAATGCGATCTCAGGGATACTCACTCTTTCCCAAAAGCTACTTCTCAATTCTAGCTGTAACATGAAATGGCCCCTAATCGATCGGGGCTTCTTCTTCGGCGTGTGTTACCCATCGATTCTGTAACATCACTTCCGGTTCGACACGAGAACAAGTCTGTAGGGCTTCGACTAAGGATTTTTTCATTTATTTGTTTCAAGTCGCGTCCCCATCTTCAGACATTCCACAACATTATTTCTTGGTTCTTCTTTTGTCTTCAATTACTTTTCATTCTGTTTTCTCTCTCTTTTATTCCTTCTATATATTCTTTGAAAATTTCAAACCGTCTTTCAGTTTTAATCATTTGTGGTCCCAGCGTACTCTCCACTGTTTCAGTTTTCATTTTTCTGAGATATCTCGCTCTCTCTCTCTCTTCCCCCAAAGTATAAACTTTCCCAAAATACACGTTCGCGTGTTTCCGAATTTTGTCCGCAACCACGCGTGTTAAATACTAGGTTAAATCTTTTAAAATCTCTCTTGAAATCTCCATGGTTCGTTAAAAACTCTGCAACTCCTGCACTCGGGCTGAACCACTTCCTATGTCTTTCTGCATAATTCAACTTTGCTATTGCCTTTAGATGTTCTGTCCACTCCCTTTCTCCCATCTTTCCCTTCTCCGTTAATTACTCTTCCATCAAGTACCAGTTGTCCTTCACGGCGCACAATTGATCGCAAAACGTGAGCCCTTACGCCGACCGCGAACAATAGAAATCGGCACCATTACTCTTCCAAACAACTCATTTAGTTGAAGTATGACTCATTCCCGACGCTTGAAAAACGATCCGTCACTTTTAATAGAATTTGTGTCATAACTTTTCCTTGAGGCAACCGAAGCGGGATTAAACGTAATAATCGCCATAGGGGTGACCACCTGTTAACGCCGAACGGTCATTGGTGGCCACTTGAAAAGTGGCTATTAATGGCTCGGCCAATGGTGGCCACATAAAATGAATGGCCATTTGGCGTTAACACATAGCAACTCAATGGCCATTTCTAATTAAGTACACACTAAATAATTGATTCTGCGGATGTACACAACTTAAGCTAAAATAATGATCAACCAACAACAGTTTTCAAACCTTAGATGAAACAACCAGGAATGCAATATTGATCATTGGGAATGGAAGACGTCACTGCTACCGCGCTATCGGGAGGAGAAAGGAAATCTCCCGAGTTTTTATCAGCAGATAAGCCTTTTTGTACTTCGCCTTACAAGGGTTTTCACTGAATTCAATGTATTACTAGATACATTCTTCCGTAATGATAGGTTACATCGTCGAAAAACTCTCAATGTCAAAAAGGACATGAGGGCACAGCCACACCGAATTCCACGGACCCATGTCGTGAAATTTTAGCAATTCGAGTTTCAAGGAGTTTTTCTGATTTGGCGAGCCATGTCCAAAGAAATTAGTTTTGATGTCCAAAATGATTTAACTACTTTCCTTGCACGTGTTTCAGCAAACGAATTATTCCTATAATCCATGATGGTACCATCAATTTAAAGTAGGCGCTCAAATGAATATGTTTTGATGATATTTTCTAACACGCTGACTAAAATTAAGAATATATTATCACATACGTCCCAACGGACTGTAAAATACAGCTGATATACATCTCAGAATGGCTATTTAAGACATATCTTGCAAAGTTGAAATCGATATTACACTGCGCAAGGATTTTGTCCATATCCCAGAATTTTCTAAGAAACAGCTGTAATTTAAAACTTCAAGGTTTCCACACGATACCCAGTTCCGCCATTAATTCTGAAAATTTCAGTAGGATTCTTGTTTTCTTCTTCTTTGTACTTTCTTTCCTAATTCATCAGGAAAGACATATTATTTTCCTGGAATACGCACTCGGTACTTCCCAAAAATATAATACTCAATTAGCAGAATACAGTTTCTTTGGTGGTATACTTAAGTTACCAGGTAATTGGGTCGCAGTAAATTAAGTTAAAACTGAAAACCACATAGAATACAATGAAACACGTACTGACAAATGAGGAGTTCTTTCGAACCGGAGTATTGAATTTTATGGTCGTTCATCCTATTTGCACAAATAAGGACATTTTGCGTGTAGGCCAAGAAAACAATTTATTTTGTTATGCCAACGTTTCGATATATTTTATATCTTCTTCGGGACTAACAATTGTAAAACAAACGTAGGCTTCCGCAGCCGGAGTCAGTATGATTTTGTTTGTCCGGGACAAACCGCGACTTCGTAGACAGAACTACCAACGTTTCGGCCATCTTGCTGTGGTCTTCTTCAGGGCAATGTCAGAGTCGTACAGACCTAAGTCGCTGTCGTACTAAATCTGCAGAGTGCGACAACGACTTAGGTCCGTACGACTCTGACATTGCCCTGAAGAAAGCCACAACAAGATGGCCGAAACGTTGGTAGTTCTATCTACAGGCCCAATTTCACCAAGTTCACTTAATGCCTTAAACGAGATTTTCTGCGCAGTAAATCGTGATTATCGAAATGCGCGTTCCACCAACTTCGATTTACGACAAAATCGCTTAAACGCTTACAATTTACACTTAAACGCTCGGGGACCCTTCGATTACCAGCGCAAATCGCGATTTTCTTCAGTACTGCAAGAAATATTACGTCCATTTTTCTTGTTTGCTCGTGGATCGATTCATAGGTTATGTTGAGTGGCACGAGGGAGGCCCGTTGCATCCACCGGTGTCCGTTGGTTGCAACAAGATGCGTTTTTCGCCCGATATTTATCCTGGTTACTCATATTGCACTGCAAAACTACTACCAAACATTGATTAACATAATCGACAATTAGTTTTGCTCGGTGAAACGCATAATATGTAATCGTGAATCCATTTACCGTTATCACGTTTAAGGAAATCGCGATTATTTTAAGTTTGGTGAAATTGGGCGTAAGACGCGGTTTGTCCCGGACAAATAAGTTCATAATTTGAAAACATGATTACTCTGTTCATATCATCTCATACCAATCACAACTCCAAGTCTGTACACAAAACACAACCATTTCACTACACTACATTCACAGATATAAAATACATCGAAATGTTCGCATAAAAAATTGTTTTACTCGGCCTAAACGCCAGATTTGTTAATGATGCAATTATGTCTATCGATGAGAGTGAACCAACTGATAGTTCCTTACATCATTCGAGCATCAAGCGACGACGGCTGCGCCAAGGGACACGAAATTAAACTTCTACCTCAATGTTCTCCATTCAAAGTTTACCGCTACGCTTACGGGCACAAACGAAGAAAACAAGCACAGGGAAAACGTGCATTAAGACAAGAGTAACATTTTGGTGGAAACAGCGGTCATTCATATTTTAAATCTAACATGCAATGGTAATATCTGCAGAGAATTTGGGAGCGGAATGCAATTAATGAAAACCAAAGTAAAAATTTTAGGCTAATTACAGTCCAGAGAAGATAAGATCACCTGGGTGTGGTAGAAAGTGACCCATTTATAAATTATGAAAATGATTAATCACATTTTCAAAAATGAAGGAACAAATTGTTACAGTTTTAAAGAATCTTTGAGTGACTTCAAAGTGTTCTCATTTCTTTTTCCATAAAATTATTTATTTACAAGGAGAGTGTCATGACATATGTTTGAAGATTTCCATGTTATAAGCTTTGGCATGCTGTTTCAGTTGATGAAGGAGAAGGATTTTCAGGAATATTCCCCAAAAGAACCAAGCGGTTTTAAAAGTGACAAAAAAAACTGACTGGTAAACAAGTTGATCTATACAGTAAGACCTTGCTAAATCCAACCTCTGAAAAAACTCCTTCAAGAATTCACAATCAATAAGGAAAAGAAATAAGATACCCCATAAATAAATATTTTATTGCTTCTGTAACACCAAATTGTTCAATTTTATTGCACTACTTCATCCAATTAACTTAATAATTCCAGACATTCATGGTCATATTAAGCATACAACAACAAATAGTACACCACTATTCGCATAGATAAAGCTGTTCATGATTTCAAAATTTCTAAGAGTTGGTAGGAATTCTCTTCATTCCCCACGAAAAACTCACTCGTACATAGTTCAAATCAAGTTACTATGTCCTTGAAGACAAGCAAGAAAACATGTTTATTTTTTCACACTATTATCCAGCAACAATATTAAATATTGACAAAATATTCATGGGATTATCTCACCCATGATTTATTACAAAACTATATAAAGGAATTACAATATGTACAGCTTTATGAACAAAATATCACAAAATTCTTTCCTCATATCACAGTTATGCACTAAGATATTCTCAAGCATTATAATGCTCCAGAACACATTTCATTGATAGTTAACTTCTAATAACAATGGAAGCTAAACAAATTTATTTATGCAGTTTTACAGAATTGATTTCACTCAGTGAACTAAAAATTTGACAAAGTATCTTGTCTTTATAACGTAAACTGCAAAATTTATTACACTCTTAATCAAAGAAACAACTGTATCTACTGATGGATGTGCTGTTTAGTCATTTCAGTGTTTAGAGTCCAAGTTAATTGTTTTGGTTTATAACTCTGATAGGTAACTGTTGATACACCCTTCACTCCATGCCTCATATGGTATACCATACTTCTGTCTTGCAACCTGTGCCATTCAAAACATTTTACTCTTCCTATATCTAAGATTAATTATTCATATATACAGAACTATTAAATCATCACATAATCTTCATACATCAAGCAATATGTTCCACTTAAATTTCATTGAGAAGACATTTTTAACCTTCCACTAGTTGCTGCCTTGAACAGAGTACAAAGGAATTTTTCCCTCAGTTTCCAAGACTTTAGTTTCACTCAGTGTCTCTATTTAAGACAACCCTCTATTCTGAAAATAAGACCCCTCCTTTTACTGAACAACAGGTATTTCTAGTAGAAGTTAAGCAGTTTTTTCAACACAATACATCACAGGACTGAACAAGGTATATGTGCCTTGTTATAATTTATTTGATGCATATAACAAATATTAGATGCATCAATAGAAAATGTATGACAAGGATACACTATAATACATAAATGTTTCTCATACTTCCTAAATTTTTCCAACTAAAAACATGTGTTAAAATGGTATGATTCCAAGTAAACCCAAATAAAATAAGTTTACTACAAAAGTAATCAGAAGATGAGGACAAAACGATGGTTCAACACTGTATTGAGATCAACAAGAAAAAATTGTATTTTAAAAGCATGTGCAGCAAGAGGAAGGCTAAAACAATGCTTTTCATATACTGTCCTTTTAATATCAGTAATTATATTCATAATATCAAAATATAAGCAATAATTAGAGAGATTATGATTTCTTATACAATACAGTTTAGCCAGAAAGAAGCCAGATACGTCCATCAACTATTCTAAAGAACACCAAGAACAAAATTGTACACAGACTTTGATGTTTCTTTACTCCATATTCATCGGAGTACAGAAGTAATGAAATGAAATTAAGACCCGCGCATTCCTCCCCACCCCCACCCCGGCCCAACCCAACAAACAAATTCAAAGGTCAAGAGTGATCAAGAAACACATAGGCGAAAGAGTGATCGAGAAACGCATAGGCGAGAGAGTGCATGCGAGTGAATTATTAATAGATGTGAGCCGGTGAGCTAAATAAGGGAAGAGACAGGAAAATAAATGAAGCACTACGGAATAGGAAGCGGTGACCATTGTGAAAGTCAAGTCTATAGAAACTGGTACCTCTTGTTATTACTAGTATTACGACTTAAACTTTTTCCCAAAGAATTGAGACTTCATGAGCGACATTGTTCTAAATGTTTCGGGGTTTTTGCTAAAATGTCAGGGAAAGTTCTCAAAACGAATGTTTCATCAACAATTTTAATTTTTAGAATCCTTCCAGTATTCACTATTGACAAGTTTAATTTTGCCTCTCTCTCTCTCTTTTTTTTGTAGGGCTTTACAGCTCACCGACATCGAGGTCATTAGAGCTCTTAATAATTTTGTCGCATTAGAAAAGATAAAATACAAAAACTATCTCAAACTAGTCGCCAAATTTTAGAAGGACAAATTAACAAATTAACATTAAAGCAATGTTTGTTTCTTTTACTAAACCATTTAAGAGACAGTGGCACAATAATATTCCTCCAACTACTTCTCATTTCTTAGAATATAGCACAAATTAATACCAGTGCTATGAATGTTTTATACTACACAGTAAAATAAGTTTACATTTTCTGGAAGTTGCAAGGCTGTTAATCAGAAAATGTTCATTATTTGGTGAAATTTAAACTCAATAATCTTGATACTTCGCCTTAAGAATCATGAGAAATATTCCAAGAGCAAAACTACTCCCCGCCACTCACATACTTCCATTCTCTGTCTTTCCAGAAACTAATACTTCGAGATGTTTACATATAAATGTATAAACAAGTCAAACCACTACATTAAAAACAACTAATTCACCCCTCAATTATCGCAATAAAATTTTATGTCATTTTGTTTTAAATAAAAGCGCACATAATTCACCACACTACAGCCCAGGTATGCATAAGGTCATGTACTCAATGTTGATATAGAACCAAGAGGAAAACCCGCAAAATATACGTAACTTATTCTTCTGAAGTGAAATACAGAATGTGTTGAAAATTTGGGTTGCTTATTTACTGTATTACAGTTTAAACGTATGTCATACAATTGAAAGTTTTAATTGATATTTTGATACAGGTGGGTGGTTTAGTGTAACCCTATGTCACTTGAAGTTATTTATCTTATAAAGGATTACAGATTCCACTATGAATCTTTGTTAACATTACCTACACTAATTAAGTAATTTTTTTTGTTACTTTCAAAATATTGTATACAGTTGAAGTATGTAAAGAAATAATGCTAATACCATACCTGAAGAGCATTTGATCTCCTTTTATAATCACCATCTATTTTATTTTGTATTAGTTTATATAAATATTGCTCTCAAAATAAACCCTACCTCACAAGCCTTAGAGTTAGTAACTACTTTCATCATAAAAATTATAGATATCACCGTTTGTACTTCAATAGAAAGTGACCCTGAAGACCCACATGAGAGATGTATTAACCATAATTTAGCTTATTTAGTCTTGTGTTGACTGATATAAAGCTATATATTTCTGACAAAGAACATAGGAAGTTTTTCTGACATTTCTCAATTCATCTTATACTTGGAAACTTAGTAAAATCATAAATATCATTTTGACTGAAAAAAAAAAAATAATTGGAATTTTGTTCAGAAAGATCCTGGAAATTGCATTTTAAATTGATGTTTTTTTATTGACTCAAAAAGACGCTATACAAAGATATGAATTATGGTTTTCTTAATGGTGATTGGTCATAAATTTGTCTCTTCAGGTAGATCTTGGTCCAAATAGTATAGAGAAAATTTTAAGCTACTCTGTAAGTGAAAAATGATTTTACACTGATATAATTTAATATTAAATTATAAGCTTTGGAGACATTAGTACTGTAAAATGAAATAAAAATCTGTACATATTCACGTTCCTCATATAAATTAAAACAAATTTACTCTTGACTATTTGGACAAAAATCTACTTTATGAAATTAACTTTGATGCTTCACAAACATTGGCCACTGAGAAAACCATAGTTACAACGGAGTACGTCTTTTCAGGTCTATAAAAACAATTTAAATTTTAAATACACACTTGCATTTGCAGGTATTTAGGATAAATGAACCTATCTCATTTTTAGTGCATGATTATAGTTCGGTATTAGATAAACCTAAAATACCATCTATAGAATCTAATATAAGAAATAATTTACCTTTTGCACATAAATTGTTAACTTTACTGATTGTAATTTACTGTTAAGTGGTTTTAATTTTCATGTACCAAATCAGCAACTTTGTCATCGCAATTGTTTCATAACTAGATGGTCTTATAACTTTCAAACAATTATTTATATCTAAATTATGTAATTTATTGTTTCAAGGGTTTTATCTTTAAAATCAAAGATTGGAAGAAGCTAAATTGTGGTTATTTTGGTTTATAAATGATCTAAATTAAGTTATACTTTTATTTTCTATTCTACTATGTTTGTAGCACTTTTTATAATTTAGTTTTGTATCAACAGCTTTTTATGGACGATTTTACTATAATTTGTATTTTTCACATATATATATTTTTTTCATTCTCTTTGGTTTCTGTGTTCAGCCTTTCACGTCTGACATTACAAGACTCTCTGAACAAAAGTATAATGGGTATATCATGATTTATAAATAAATAAATTTAAATCGATACAACTGCCATTAATACATTCAAAATATGAAATGATTCTAACTACAGCACCCTCTAAATGCGAGGGTCCTATTAAAAGTCAAGGCATGGTATTAGTAAACTGGGCCATAGAAAACTTGTGATTCTTCAAGCACCTTTTGCCACCTCCTGATAAATTAAAATTAGTAATCGCATCAATTCATTGATTCGCGGGTAAAATATTTCTCATAAATATAAAACAACTAAGGATAAAAAGAAGATTTTCATGATTGACTTGGTAGCGTAAAACAATGCTCAAATAAGAACAATCCTTTTTTTAAAAATGTCATGGAGGATGCATTCACAAGGACGTACGCTGGGTTTCCAGATATTTTAAGATGGCCAACTTTTCCCTGAAATAAGTGAGGGAGAAATCCCTAATTGAAATACTCAACAAGGTCTGGCAGAATGAGCGATTGAATCTTGAAAGAAGACTTTCAAGATTCTCATCTTGAAAGACTAGATCTAGTGCAGAAAGAAGACAAAGGCTAGAACTAGTGCAGCCAATACTTGAGACAAGTCATAAGCATGCTTGTGTGTGGCTGATAGTTCTCCAGTTATTCACGAGCAAAATAATGTCTTGATATAGTTGTACTGATAGCACAGCAGGAACAGCATTTAAAGTGAAGTTGTTTCACAGAAGAAGGAACTGTGTTGAGAGCAAAGTGGTTTCAAAGAAGGTCCAGCTTAAATTACAAAGTGTGTACTTCTTCCCAAAGGATTATAAATATTCATTAATGTTCAGAAATTCGTTCCATATTAATACTTTTTTAATGTTCAGCTTTAATTACACTTCATTTTTCTCTGTATAAGATATTCAAATCTATTGCACTCTTGTTACTACACCAGATGATTCACTAAGAACATTCACCTCTAAACCATAGACATGAAAATGGTTTTATGTACTTGTTGTCCGAAGAGGAAAACGAAATTTGGTATCTCTGTCTCTCTCGCACACCGCCACTTGTGTGAGGGAACTTGATTCCCCTCTCTGACAGCCGACTGCTGCGCACAATACTTTACCCCCTCCAAACAGATGAGCGAGAGAGGGGGCGATACCAAACTGTATCTTCCGTCTCGTGTTATCAGAGACCGCTGGGTCTATTTATATGCAAGTCTATGCTCTAAACAAATAAAGATATTAGAATGAGTTTTTCACTAAGAAAAGTCATGACAAGGGGTTCATCATTTGATGTATTCAAATGATTTGAATGCTTTAAAATGAAGAGATATTAACACTTTTTTCGAACTACAAAAAATGGGAGAATGCAATATGTTCAGTACTTCTTGAAAGCCAAGAAAATACCAATTCAAAGGTATAACACTAACTGAATTTACACAAATAACCAAAGCATTACAGCATCGCAAATACAATAAACATTTCCTACTATAAAGCACGGTGAAGAGAATGACCTTGCCTCATGCTGGGACAAGTCTTGTGGCGCTTTGCATAAAGTACATATTTCTTTTGCTGGTATTGTCCACTATTGTAATATTCACAGATGTTGTTTGTTCAAATTCAATAAACGTTACATCCCTGTATTTGTCATTGAAGTTAAAAAAGTACTGAAAAAACTACAGTTCCATCTAAAAAAAATCAATGTGTGTCAATGTTGTTGCCATTAAAAAAGCTTATACAATTTTAATACATCAAATTATTATCCCAAGGGCCCTAACGACCTTGACGTTGAGTACATTTTACCAACTAATGTAGTAAACTCAAAACTTTTCCCCAATTTGAGAATTCAAATCCCCAAGAGCTATTGTAACATCATATGAGTTTCTTTTGTCATTTTCCTTTGTTCTTGTATAGCAACAAAGTTTATTCAGAACACTTTATACCAATTATGGTTATCAGATACTAGTTATCGAAATTAGCAGACACTTGACAATCATTCTTGACAAGTTTGGCTCGGCAACTTCCACAGAAGAGTTGACTTCACTGTGTCTCTTTCCTACCCCTTGGGAACTAATCCTCCTCCTGTGAGGCTCTAGAAGGGAGTATTTGGCAAAGGGCAAAGGACTGATATAAAAGACCTTTGTAAAACATCTCGCCTCATCTGCCAACATCAGTTCAGCAAAACCCTGCAGTCGGAATAGCCCTAAGATGCATTGAAGCCTAACACATGAGGTCTGCTAAATACCCAAAACTAAATTCCAGTCTATCTGTCCAAATTCCCTACCTTAATCCACAGTAAAATACACATTGAAAGTATACCAGCTTTGTTCTATCATTCAAGAAAATGACACCAATCTCAGATGATTAAACATATTGCAAATAACAATTCTGTGAGAGTGGCATTAGTAGGCCTTCTAATTACACAAGTTATGTTTACAAGGGCAAAAGCAAAATAGCCGCACTAAAAATTAGGTTCATTGCCTCTGTCAAGCAGTTCCCAAAAATAACACTTGAAGTAACAATACATGTTTTGAGACAACTATCCCATCTGCTGGTGTACAGCGAAAATAAAATTAGTTACACAACTGTATTGTTGAGCTTGAAACTGCACACGTACATACATGAACACTATCAAATAAATATATTTTTAACACAAAAGACAAAATCAGTTAGCCTCTTGCATACAACCCAAACAAGAGAATTGTAGAAGGATTGAAAGCTGACTATTTTCAAACTGTTTGGCAGAGGTTATGCATCTAATTTTGAGTCTGCTACTCAGTGTCCTCTTTCTTCAATACGAATTGTAATTTGAAGATAACCAAAAATAGTTATTTAAAAAAAATAAAATAAAAAAAAAAATAAAGTCGAGTAATAAAAATACAAAAAATTCTCAAATATAAAATAAAATTTTTAATATCATGTAGCCTATTGTAAAAGAAATAAAACTACTACTATTTGATTATAGATCGGCCTTTAGAAAGGTAACATAGTAGAAGCACTAATTCTTGTAGAATCAGATGAAAACCTACTCATCTTTGTGCATTTTCAGTTGTCATTTTCCAAGCTAAAATTGAAAATTCCTGTCCTTCCCCCAACTTTTCCCACACATAATAAGTTCCCAACTTGAACCTACTGGTACAATAGGGGGCACATGTTATCTAGGCCTAACAAATTTTCCTTTATCCTCTTAGAACAAAAAAGTGATGCAGACAGTTAATTTTCTTTTTCTATCCCTAATGGTTATTAACATACAATATGACATAAAAAGATGACTGATAAACCTGACAGAAGATAACTTATTGCAGTTCTTAAGTGAAAGGAATAAGCTTTACCAATCTATGGAGACAGCACAGCTGGATTGAAGACAGAAATTTGATAACTTTAATAGGAACTGGAATGTGTGAAGGTTAAACAAATTGGATACACTAAATGCTCAAGCATGAAAGCTATAAAATTTAAAAATGATAATTCAAGTAAAAGAGATGTAATGAATAATGAACTTTGTACAAGAACAGCAATGCACAAATGTAAGTACATAAATGACAAGTTCTTGACACTGCATTTTTTGTCAATGAAAGTTTAAAGTCTTATTTTGGGAATTTGTACATGTATATGATTTGAACCAAGACAAACAATTGTGTTGTATGAAAACCAGAATGGAAAAATTCTAATTGTACCTTAAACACTATCCAAGTACATGCAAACACAGACATAAGAAAATGAAGTAATGAGAAATGCTTTTATCATACTAGTGGAAACAACCCCCCTCAAGATACAAAACATTACAATAAACATATACAGTCAGACCTGAAAGCTGAAGTTTGGATTGACTATCAAAGGTTCCCAAACTTTTCCATTCATTAAGCACTTAGGAGAAAAATTCATCACTGAGAACAAATTCTCACATAGCACAGATAAAGTTAATTCTGCACCCTAGCCAAGTGAACCCATCTTTAAAATTAAAGATTTGGACTACTGAAACTTGCATTAAAATACATTTGTATGTGTAGGTATGTTCAATATGTAAAAGTACAAATGCACTGGCAGTGTTTCTCTCTGCTGCTCTGAGAAATCAGCAGTCAGCGCACTGTCCACTTATAAAATGACAGCTGCCACATGTCAGTATTTGCACTGATGAAAGCCATGGCAGTGCTCATGAAACGTCACTTCTGTCAGTGAACGCTGGTGACATGCACAGTGACACCCAGTAAACGCTCCTCGCTACATATGCGCACGGAGACATGCTTACACAAAGTGAGGTTCTGTACATTCATCGTGTTTGTGACCCCTACCCCAATGAATACACGTCTATAGAGTAAACATACATCAATATACTAGATAAATGAAGAATATGTCAGTAATGTACAGTTTTTTAACATCAGAAACAAATGTAAAATTTCTTCAGACACTGTAATTTAACAAATATCGACTATGGTTGATCAACAATTATATATTGATGGCTCCTAGAGAAACAGCCTCAAACAAAAATCTCTTTAGTAAAAAATTCTGGCACACTATCCATCACAATTAATCTATCGAAATCGCGCTATTGGCTGGCGATCGTGGTTGGTGAAGGAATAACTGGCATTGCCTTCTGTCTGAACTGAGCTATCTTGAACGTCAGTGTTAGTTTGTGCTGACGTATCTTGAACGTCAGTGTTAGTTTGTGCTCGCATATCTTGAACGCCAGTGTTAGTTTGTGCTCACATAAGGCAGTGTTTTCACCGTACAAGAAAATTTGATGGCATAGTACGTCAGTTCTCTGACGAGATGGCATCGCTCACTGACACTTGTGTACACTCTACTGACAATGCTGACAGAATAACTAACCAGAAACACTGCCCCTGTATTGGTACCTTATAAAAATTTATCATTGCCAGTGACACACCACATCATGAGCAAATATGACCAATTTAAAATCATACTTTTCTAACTTATTTCTACTTTTAAGATTCTTGCTATTATTTAAGTATGTAGATAGAGGGTATTTGATCTTACAATGCATTAATCCATGTATTTAAAGAAAAAATCTACCTAAAAAAATAAGTGGTCAACACAAACTGTTCTGGATTATAATGACCATTATTTGTAAATTTTTATTTAGATCAGGTGTCCCCAACATATTTCATGACCTCCTCGAGAGATACAACCCTGAGGTAAGGAACCCCTCGTTTAAAAAGTACACACACCATGAATGTACTAGTTCACAGTATCCCGGTAGCTCAATAATCTGTTTATCACCAGAATGAAGAGAATGTGGTTCAATAGATCTGGATCAAATAAAATGAGTGGGGAGAAATAGCTGAATCGAAATAGACATTTTTTTTCCGAATCACTCAAGGCTTCAGTTCATCCAAACTTTATGCTGTCTCAATATATAACCTCACTATTGAGAAGGTTGGTAAAAAAGAAGAATTTTATACACATTGTTAAATTGTCATTTTACATTTAAATGTTTTTACACTTATTCTTTTAATCTATTCATGGTGCACTACCAAGTTTCACAGAATGAAGAGCTGTCGAGGTGCAGTTTGGGAACCTCTGGAGTAAACCCTTATGAAGGAAAAGGATAATCGCAAACAAAAACTTAACATAAAGGCATCAGTTATTTGCCACAACAAAACACGCAAACATTAAAAGAACATCTTCATTATAAATAAAAACACAGAACATGGTTCACACCAGTAAAAAAAGCCTGGGAACAAATGGAACATCCAATATAAGTGATGTAATAGAACGGACGAGACTCAAAACAGGATCAAATCAACAGTAAGAAAGATTGGGAGGAAGGTCAATGAAGCCTGAAGAGGAAAAGTTCAAAGCAGATAAAAAAAGCTACACAAGAAAAAAGACTGAAAAAGCAATTTGATGTTACTGTTCAGAAATGATTTAAGACATAACATGAAGAGGATATCATCAGCAAAGAACACAAATATAATATCATGAAATATAAAAGAACATTAAATTGATGGAAAGAAATGTAAGAAGAGTTAGGACATTGCAAATCAATGGTAACCAAACACCAAGCTGTAAATAAAGTTGTGGAATTGTATCACTAATAAGTGTTGAATATCACATAAAAAGTGATACAAAAGTGAGTTGCTAGTGATGGAATACAGCAGAGCTGTCAGTAGGAGAGGGGTAGATCTTCAGAGAAAATAATATAAAACATGTGAAGGATTGAAACAATGCCAGAAGATGGTGATACGTCCATTTTTAATAAAAGTGACAAAAGGTAAAGCCAAAATTTCAAATCTTTATCAACTCAGTAACAGCCTCTCTGGTGGTTCAGGTGGTAGCATTCTTGCTCATCACAAAGTCATCCTGGGTTCAATTCCCAGTGAGGACAGAATTTTTTTTTTTTTCACATGAACGTCCCAGTTCATCTAGCTGTGACTACTGAAAAGCGAACCCTCCTTCCTCTATCAACCTCCTGCTAGTGTCAATAACACTTACTATTACTAATTACTACTAACCCCTCCACGTGGGCCAAGTTGTTGGTAAACCCAGCTAACTGGCCCACCTACTAACAATGACCTTCCACCCAACCTCTAATTCCTATCTCCTATTGCTCCATGTGGCTAAGCTTCAATAGCACACTACATTTCCCATTTACAAATACTACAATGGAATGGAAAAACCCACTAACAAAATTAACTAAAAATATTCATAAGAAATTCAAGAAGACACCATTGCAATACTCCGACTATACACATTCCAACAGCCAGAACTAACCTGATCAGAAATTTTTATTAAAATAGATTTCTTGGTAAAAGCCAAAAAAATTATGATGTATAAATTGGTTTATAACAAGTACTTTGTCAAAATATAGAGAGGATAAGAGGTTGCTTAAAATAGTGTATCACACACTCACCAGAATGCTTTTAGACTTGCACCTCCAGAAATATACGTAGTTCAATAGAAGCTTGAGTCGTTAATCAATTGTCTTTAGCAGAAGACAACTCACACAAATAATGTTGCAGTTCTAAAGAATTTACTAATGACATCCAAGAAGTAATGAAGTACAAAAATAATTAGAATTAAAAATTAATGAACTTCACTGTTAATGCAAGTTTAGGTAATAAAGAACAAAGCTGAAAAGATAATTATTTTTAAATTCTAGAGCCAGGCATAATGTCCAAAAATGAAATAATAGATGATAAAAGAGAAGAAACATTGACGTACGCTTTAGTTTCCAATAGTCTTATCTGAATGACAAACAAATATTTCAAATAATGGATAGTTGGCAGCATATTGATTGGTACATGATCAATAAATTGAAAATATTGTAGTATAGTATCACCAACCAATTAAAGCGAAAGCTTTTTCATTGACATAGTCAGCATCTTCAGGTTCTTTATTTAGAAGAATACTTTGGCACTGCATCAACGAAAAAGCTTTCATTTTAATTAATAATAATAATAATAATAATAATAAAGATTGGTGATACTATACCACAATATTTTCAATTTATTAAGATATTTCAAAATGAAAATATTAAGATTATTAATGCATATATTACTGTATGAAAGTGGAATGTTAGGCAACAGTACAAACTAAAAACCATAGAGATTACTCAGCGAGTGATAATAGTGCATAGAAGTCAATGCTGATGCATAGGATATGATGGATTTGTTTATCAGTTAGAAAGGGCTCAAACTAAACCAAAAGTCATGACGCTACTGGAAGAAGAGATGTAGAAGAAAAAGAAAGGGAAGGAGAAGGAAGAGGAGAAAGAAGAAGAATTCTCCCCCAACCCACCCACCAAAAACCATATTATAAGTAAGAAAACGAGATCTTTAAAATTGTGAGTTCAGGAACAAAAAGCATAATACATTAACTAAGTAATAAATCACTTATTTACAGTAAACAATTGATGTGTAGGAAATTAATACTTTCTTTATGGAAAGAAATAGAAAGAAAGAAAGAAAGAGAAAAACAAACTAGAAAGAAGAAAAAGAATTCCAGAAATATAATTTATTAGTTAGGGCCTTCCTAAACTTGGACAAAGGTTTCGAGGCAGTAAGTACACATTCAGACAGTAATTACACATGGCATTATGCAATGGTAAATCTTCAGATGTTCACAAATTTTTGAAAAAGGAAACACTAATAAGAATCCCTCCCAAAAAGCACACACAATGTTACAGGCCAAGAGCTCAGCTAGTTCCTCACGACTGAGGAAGAATGACTCAATCATGTCATTCCTTATAGGTAATGTCATGTGACCATAAGACGGTTGCACATCCCTCCAAAACATGTTTTACAAGCAAATGATAAGTGAAGTTTTACAATGTTAGTTAATAAACCAAGTAAATTCTGTAAGTGATTTATTAGTTAGTTAAGAGAGTAGTTTATATTTTTACGAAACGCAATTGAAGCAATTGGATTCCAATACTACCACTACTACTACTACTACTCCTACTATTAATTACTATACCTATCTACTTCTTTTACCATATCAAATTTTCAAAGCAATAAGTTCCTTAAACTCACAACTCTTGATTATGACTAGGTATCCTTCAAGTGAATAATCATGCAAGTGGACAAACATAAATGACAAACTAAGGAAACATGTTCATTCTCACCCTTTGTGATCTTCAAGGCCATGACGTTTTTTGTGGTTCGGACCACTTCCCTTTGAAGATGTGTTGGAGCTAGTCTGATCCGATTTCTGTCGCCGCTCTATTCTGGAGTTCCCATGGTGAGTGTAACAAGCACTATTAGCATTACAACCATTTTGACTTCCATTTCCACATCCATTATTGCTGCTATTTGAACTAACATTGCTACAATTACTAGCATTGCTACTTGTGCTTGTACTAGAACCTGAAAACAAACGACACTGAAATCATTATAAATGAAAGAACACCATTTAGGGCAACAACAGACACGATAATTACCAGACTTAGTTCTTGGAGGAGCAACGCCAGGTTGAAGCGAAGGCCATGCTTCCTTACTACAGGACTGACTGGAATTGACAGAATTGGAGCTACAGCTATAAACACAGAATGTGTTAGTTGAAGATTTATCCACAGTACATCATATTAACTTGTTAAAAAATTGTGAAACACGCTCATTCTCATCAAATTAATAATGGTATTCCCATATCTGATTTAATAATTAACATTTATACACTTAATTATAAATCAATTGAAAAAATTATATACTTAATAATATATAACAAATTGCAAAATATAAATAAAAATGTCATACCTATCTTTATTTCCTTGATTATAATTGTTTAGAAGGAGCTCGTGAAGCTTTCTCTCGTATTCTTGGTGTTTCCCTTGCTGCATTTCTTCTTTTGTAAAGCTGGCTTCTACATCTCCTAAAAACGCACAAAAACTTACATGAAACATTGAAAGAACTAGATTTTAGCAATATATAATATTTTAGTACATTTATAGGAAGTAAATGGATGAATAACAATGTAACAATTCAAGAACAGTTGGAGGCCAGACCCATACCAATAAACATGAACAATACCCACAGCTCTCTCATAATGCAATCATTTCACGTTTATTCCTCTTCCAAATTTAACAAATAATGAAGCTTATAATGTATTATTTTTATCAATGATAAATACCACATCACAAGTCAA
Source organism: Laupala kohalensis (assembly GCA_002313205.1). Taxonomy (NCBI): domain Eukaryota; kingdom Metazoa; phylum Arthropoda; class Insecta; order Orthoptera; family Trigonidiidae; genus Laupala; species Laupala kohalensis. The sequence continues at coordinate 58,752 of NNCF01134649.1, forward strand.
GCAACAGCCCTGTCTTTTCCTGAAGATAACAGTCATGCTTTATCAGAATTAATCTTAGGAAAAGCTACAAATAGTAATTTACGACAAATAATTTACACACAAAAAATTTGAAAGAACTTAATAGGGTTTTCAAATAAACATTTTTAGGATTGTCCTAAAGTTCATGGAATTCGTTAATGGTCCTTATAGCAGATATTAAAAGAAAGCCCACTTCACACCTAAGAGAATGACACCTAATTTAGCTCTATAACAAATAGTTTTTATCCTATGGCTGATTGAAATGTGCAAATGCTTTGTTAAAATAAGGCATTTTTTGAATCTTTGGATTATCAAATTCCCCAGAAACTGGATTGTGCAAGCAACTCTATGTCTGGACAAGCCTTAATGCTTGAAGGGATGTCAAGGGACAGTTCCAAATGAAGAATAAACAGAATGACCCTACTATCAGGTTTTTAATTTTTGTCCTCGGACTTTCAATAGCTTTGGAGAGCACAAAAAAATCATAGAAAAAAAAACAGTTACCACCATTGGTTTCCCCATTTTCTTCTGTATATACACAAGATAAAAATTTGTTTTTAAGACCTGAATAGTTTTTAAGAAGAAATATTAATTTTTTTAAACTGAAGTGTTTAAAAACACATGGTGTTTCTACGGTTTTTGCCGATACCTCAACTGTATTATGTTTTATAATATAAACCAAGAGTGACAAAAATAATTCTTATTCAGCGAATGATCACCGTTGTGTTTGTGACAACATTTATTTATTTCAATCTTCTACTAGCAAAATATAATGAAATATTAAGGAAAAAAGTGTATCATTATCGGCTAATACATCAATAACTATTAATAAACACACATTAAGCAAAACATTACAATTACATTATTTTAATCATAGTCTCAAAAGTGAATTAATCACAAATAACATCATAAATATCAATACAACCAGAAATATCCCAGAAAATTTGCGAAACTTTTCTGGATGGACCAAATCACACAAACAACGTATCACACTTGAGGAAATCATGATATATATTTACATCTACTACTTTTCTTTTGGAGATAAAATTTAAAAATTAAGAGTTTTTCAATGCCTTGTCTGTCACGATGTGTAGAAGTTTCCAGGAAATAAGTTACTTGTCTTAATTATTTGAAACAGATGTTACTTGACTCATAAGTCCTAATCAATGATTCTGCTCTAGCGCGTCAGACTAACTTGTGTCTTCAGAACCTAAATTGTGGAATTATGTTTGAAACTGTTAGGCATTTCCCTCGACTGGCTAGATGTTTGCCTCCACACAGTTTCAATTGTCACACAGTTATCACTAATCAGTTTTGTATTGTGTCCATTTACAAGGTTTTCTTTATAATTCTCAGGATAATTTATTTTTGTTTCTTTCATTTTCAACAGTGTTATATGATTAGTACTTAATCATCAACTTTATGCAATATTAACTTCTCTCTCTTAGAATGCATACAAAAACATGTCATTAAATCTTTATCTGCTACATTTCCAATTTTCATACAATTTAAAGAATTGCTTCTTCATGTAATTTATTTTAAAATTTGATTAAATTTTTCGCATAATGAATTTAGTTATTATATACTAGCACAAGAACCTTGTACCCAGTGTTTGGTTCAATAAATACAATACATAATGTGAGTTTTTTTTTGGTTTAGTACTGTCAACTGACAAGAAAAGTAGAAATGTTCAAGACACAGACTTTTCTTGTTCACATTCCAGTAAAATCTTCTTCAAAAATTTTTACAAAAGAAAATATCTGTATGAAGAAAAAAATAAAAACATGATTGACTAGTTTTCTTTGTGAGATTTCAAATAATTCAGAATACCTTTTAATAAAATTACAAATTTAACAATTCCTTTTGAAGAAAATGACTAACAATAAGTGACACATTGTTTGGGCTGCACCTCTACCTTCAGAAGGGAGGAAAAGGGTAAAGTTCACAGAACGAAGTTTCCTTGTTTGAACACAAGTCGGCAGATCTTTGTACTCTCCCAAGTAGTGAACTACAGTAAAAAATAAATGTCTATCTGTCAATGTACCGATGGTCTCAAGGGGAATACTTGAAAGATCTGTCAATAAAAAAAATTTGAAGTTTGATGATTACCAAACCCATACAATAATTCTGAAATATTAATAAACATTGAACGCGCGAGGGAAGAATTGACAACATTCAGAGGACTAAGCTGCATTTTTATGATACGATTGAGGAGTTACATTCTGTGATGATTCTGCTATTCTTGTTTCCTTCTCATTGATATTTGTGATTTGAAATTGCGCCAGGGGTCTGTTGTGATAGGTGTATAGTTGAAGTTCTATTATTTTCATTCATTTCATTTTAATAATGTTTATCATTTTTTAAATATTTGGGTTGAAGATAATTTTAGGTTTTCTTTTGATAACTTTTATCTAAATACTTGAATAGTCCTTATATTGATAACTCTTATATAAATACTAGAGCAGACCTATTTATTTACAAAAAAACTTGCACCACATGTCAATATAACAAAGAATTTAAAATGCNATTTACAAAAAACTTGCACCACATGTCAATATAACAAAGAATTTAAAATGCTACAACTGGCAAAAAACATTACACAACACTTCATTTCGAATGTGAAACATCTTCAGGTGTTATAAAGTGACTGAATGTTATCAATGTCTTCGAAGGAAATGAGACACTGAACATCAAGGAACATCCGAACTAATGAAGTCATAACAGCATGAGGTAAAATAAGAATAATCTTGCAGAACATATAGTATGTTGGAAGAATACTACAGTTTAATAACTAATATTGAAAACCAAGTAGTAAAATATATCAAAAATAAGTTAAAAACCACTGTTTATGTTGATACAGAAATCGTAAATATTATTATTTATTATGTGACATGGGATGGTGGGTCTGTTAGCTGGGTTTACCAACGACTTGGCCCACATGGAGAGGTTAGTAATAGTAAGAGTTAAGTGATACTAGGAGTAGTAGAAGGTGGATATAAGGAGGGGGTTCGCTTTTCATTTGTCAAAGCTATATGAGCTGCCATACATTTTTTGTCCCCGCCGGGAATTAAACCCGAAGTGACTCAGGGGCAAGCAAGCATGAGTTTCCTTCCATAGCGCGCACACGTAAGCGAGACTCGAAGGGACGTGCGTCGCCACTAGTGTCACATGAAGGAGATAAGTGAGGTTATGATGTTCTGTGTGCAGCTCGGTTGAATGCCAGTGTGTCGGTCTCGTGTGATTCTTCGTAATCCTTATTATTATTCTATTAGTATTCATTTCATAACTTGTTTTGATTAAGAACATTAATCATTAGTTGTTGGAATACACAGATCACGAAGAGAATCAATTTTATTGTAAAGAGGATGGACACTTATTAAACAAAGGAATATACTTAAAAAAGTAATTAAAAGATGCGGGCATCTAAAATAATGAGGAAATATAAGCTCATTGAAATTGGGTTAAATAATTTTAAAAATATGAACGAAATGACTACATAACTGATAAATGAATAAATAGAAATGAAATTGAAATAAAACGTACTTCTCCACTCCCTTAATCATCTAACAACGCACGCCAACAATAAATCTTAAGAATGATAAATTAAAAGTCGTTTGTATGTTGCTCATTGTTTTAATGTTAGAAAGCTTTTTCGGCTACCAAGAATAAATCTTAACCAAATTACGTGCAAGTTGCAGTCACGCAAACATCTAAAAAACATACATGGGTAGTATTATATTCAATTTCTGTGACAAAATTTCGCAAGACGAAATACTCCACGCAAATACATCTAGATGTCTCGCAACATCACTCACTCGTACTCCACTCTCACTCACAATTATGTGACGACTCTGATTCCCGATTCTGAGGCAATAATACTGGCGTATATGTCTCGGCTCCCGTTCAGTGGTCCATTTTTCTTTGGTCGCGACCCTTTGGGAGGAACCACATTCGCAATTTCGACGTTCAGTCTCCCACTGCCATCTGATAGTGGAAGCCGAAACTTTGCGCGGATGCATTTTTCGCCGAGAATTTATTTTACCGAGGGATCTTTTACATGCAGCATAATCAAACTACATGCCGTGTGTGGATTTTCGCACCCCAAAAATCCGACGACCTCGACTGGGTGCGAGAGGCCACTACGGTAACCACACCGGCGCCGATATTTTGAGGTGAGTGGGCACTATCACTACGTCGAGAAATACGTAGGCATTTATAACGTTTTCAGCTACTACCAAGGTTGCCATCGACAGTACCTGCTTTGGCCTCCTGGGTAGTTCCCGAATTTGAGTCAAGTGATTTGACTCAAATTTTAAACATGCCGATCATCATAATACGTCTCACACGAATGAAGTCGTGCACGGAATAGAAGTCAAACCCCTTCAATTGTGTACTCCACTGTTCTCGGAGAATAGAAAGAGAGCATTGACAGTAGCTCGGGCATTTCTTATAGACTTGTGGTATGCAATGCAAGAGCGAACTAATATTACGCACGGAGATGGAGATCATAATAGTGTAAGGAGAGAAGTAAAGGAGGTGCATGAAGCGAGTGGTAGCTGCATTACAATTCAGTGACAGAGGTAAGGTGGCCTCAACTGAATTCCTGACACTGGGTCGTGTAAAAGGTAATACGAAGGTTCATTAGTATCTGATGGGCACAGGAATTATCAACCTCCCTCACTTCTATTTGTGAGGCTTTAGGGCTCGTCACACTTCTAATTCTAAAGGAGAACGAAATAAACGAATTAATTAACAGCGTACGGTTTCTTTACACTGCTAGCAACCTCGTAGCAATTCCAAAGTTCCGTCTTCCACGGGGTCAAACCCCTTCCATTGCATTTTAGACGAGAATTTATTTTGCCCTGAGCATCCAACAATGCTCAAGGGATCTTTCACACGCAGTATGGTTATATCGCATTTTGTACGTGGATTTTCGCACCCGAAAAATCCGTCGACCTCGACCAGTAACGGAACCGCTCGCTGTAGCCCAGGAGGCCATTGCGATAACCACTCGGCCATCAGCGCCGGGTGAGACGATAAACGAGAAGTCGAAGTAATATTGAGTATGTTCAGAGCGCAGTGTGTTGTATTACACGACAATTTCAGCGTAGTATCTTATTGTCAGTCCACTTTCTCAACAAAAATTTGAGTAGAAATTGGTCTCTAGTAAAAATGGCCGTAGGGGTGGCCATCTGTTATCGCCAAACAGCCATTGATGGCTACTTGAAACGAATGACCAACAATGGCCTGGCTATTGGTGGCCACTTAAAATGAATGGCCGTTTGGCGTCAAGAGATGACCATTCAATAGCAATTTTTACTAGAGGAAAGTAAAAGATAAGGTCGGGTTCAGCCTTCTTTACAAATAAATTAAACGGTCACGTCTGTTAACTGGTTGTGAAAACGAGTGTTTGACAAAGTACACCAAAACGTTGAATGGATTTATGGTACCAGCGAGAAGATCGTGTTATTATCACGTGTTTGATGGTGAAACAAATGGGACAACCGGTATGACACATTTCAATAACTTAAATATATGGTGATTTAGCTCATTTAATAATAATTCTTGGATGAGGTATCTGACTACTTGACCTCATAATTCTGTAAAAGGGAAGACCAGTACAAGTAACAGTGGGGCTAAAAACTTTCAATGGGTGAGGTCTTGGAGTTTATGAGTGTATGCAAGGTGACGCAAGATAAAAAATTGTTTAGTTTCTTTAGCGGTTCTTGATTACTTAATGCATAGCATGGGGGAAGGTTTATCTTCAGACATTCAAGGTATTCCAAAGTTGTGGCAAATCCCCTGATATACTTTCATTCCCCTGATCCGCAACCCGGTTATGGGCCTGACAAAGTTACAACTCCTAATTCTGTAACCCACTCGCTGCTACTAAACTCGAAGATGCATCGTGAAAGAAATTGGCTCTGGGCACATCCCTCTTTTCACAGTAATTGCATAAATAAGCTTTAATTAAAAAGGGAAATTTATCCCCAGTTGAAGAATAAGTCGCAAAATTTGATTTTTAAAATCAGATATTACAAATACACAAGACAAATTTGTGTCAATTTCATCAGATTGCAATTAAAGTAAAAGCACGAAAAATGGAGAGCTGTTTTCAAAGACGACAACATTTATAAGGAATGTAAATTCCAACGCGCTAAATTCTTCTTTACTGTAGAACAAGATAAATGTTAGGCCCACGGTTGTAGGAGTCAAATTGAAGGTTATAGTTCTTTGTAAAAGGGATTTATACCATCTTGCAAAGATTAAAGAATGAGCCTATAATAAGCGGAGCAAGGGGATTTGACTTCAGTAGTAGCAAATTGTATAGTGATCAGCGAGTCAATTATAGAAACTCAATGATTATCTTACACCACAGTTAAGCCAGTGGGTATCTTCAGACCTTAAATGCCTACCAGACATTTTTAAGATCGAAGGGAAACTTCTAGTATTTAATAAGAGTCACAAAGGTCACCCATTCAATAACCGTACATACACGAAGCAAATTATTGCTCGATAGATCGAATTAAAAAAAAAACGATTTAAGCGATTTTTCAATCAATTTATTTGAAGGTAAATTGTTCGCCTTACATGCACACAACAATGAATAATTACACATGTATTGAAGAGCTATATTGGTGAAGCCAATAAACTCAACAAATGTCTAGCAAAACAGGAGGGTCATTCCCTGTCAAATCAACACAGGATCTCGAAACATATTCTTTTTTTGGGGGGTGGGAGGGAGGNGGGGGGGGGGGGCTTTACGGCTTGCCGACATCGCATTCAAATTTCGATAAAATGTAATAGGGAGGTAGCCTTTCAACGGACTGAAAATACCAATTACAGTAATATTTCAATCCGTTTGTAACTTACAACTATGTAACGTTTAAACAAAACGCTGAAAAAACTGCTCTAAACCTACTATTTTGTTACTCGAGACGCTCTCCTGATGGAAACAGCGCTGGGATGGGTGTCGTTTTACAGCTCATTTCACGATCATCCGCCCACTTCATTTGTAGAATTCGCCCTGACACTTTTGAAGCCTTGGCGGAAATTATTGTACACGTTTGTAACTCGCGGTTCATCGAATAACATTATCTGGTTTTCATCAACATCTTGTCTAGCGAGTCAATAACATCAATGCCAAAACTTGAGAAGAGAGTATGCACATAACCAAGAACACAGAACAAAGTGGACAACTCGCTTAATACTCGAGAAATAGAGAAAATCACGATTAACGCTCTTGAACAGTTGTCGACGAATTAAACGAGAATCGTGATATTCTCGTAGCCTGGGGGATCCCGTAAGAGATCTCGGCTTGATACTTTTAAATAGATATTTTACGATCAGTGATTCACTAGAGCATTTTACATTTTCCGCTTAACTGAGAAAAATCGCATTACCTCTTAATAGTGTTACTTAAGGTGACTACCACATTTTCTTTACGAGGAACACAATCATACGTGAAATCTCAATGTTTGTGGAACCAGCATAGACCATTATATATCTCGTTTGACCTAGGGAAGATTTAGCACATCATCCATACGATATTTCACACATAGCTTTTTCTCTTTTTCACTGCTCGAAATCCCCTATGATAAGTATCATGGGTGCACACCTTCCACTTCGAATGTGTGTTGAACTTCTTGTTTTGAAAGACTGCTTCAACTACCAAGAAAAAATTTCAATCTCATTTCCCTCTCAATGAAAGTATTTCACTATTATTAAAAAGGTGTTTTGACTGTATGTTGAACAAAAAACTGAAACGAAACGAGTGATGATTTTAGTACATATCTAGGGAACACTCTGAAGGTTCGATGTTTTTAGGTTAGGTTTAGTGGAGTTACGGAGATTCTTCTAGGTGTGCAATTGTAACAATTTGATACATCTGAGCAAAAGAAGTCACTCATGTTAAATGTCTTGACACGTTCATCTTCACAGATAAACTCCAAATTAACTTTCAGAAGGGTTTAAAACAAGAAAATTTTAAAACCATAACACACAAATGCAAATTGTCTTCAATAGAAAAAAAGATTGTAAAACAACAAAATCAAAATGAATCATCAGAGGAAGAAGGTTGATTCCCCAGGAGATTAAGTAACTTGCATCTTCAATCGATTCTTAAAATCCTTCAAACTGAAGAGACAGAGGATAGCTTCCTTAAAGATAATTGGATTTTATCACACTATGAACACAAAAATAATGGTTTGTGAGCTGCATTAAATCTGAAGTATCATTTGGCGAGGTGTATAAAATGAATATACTACATGGAAGGCAGTAAATTCAAGGTCAATAGAGGATGTAAGTGTTATTTATGAACCAGAAGTAAATCAAAGCAAGATCTCCAAATTTTCAAACCAAAAATAGAAGAGCAACTTTACTTGTTCGTGAAGAAAAATTTGAAGGTCTATCTGTTGGATAAATGTTTACTGCTGTAAGGCCCGTCTTATTTTTTGCACCTGTCATTCATTCTGTACCTTGTATCAGGAATCTACAAAATTAATAACTGTAAAAAAAGAATTTACTTTTCTACTATCACGACAAATAAGTCCCTCAAGAGTTTTCCAGTTGAATTATATTGTCTATTTGTTATAAAATCTACAAAAAAGGTAGAAAAAAATAAATGTTTCACACTATAAAGTGTTTCTGGTCTTCCCTACTTATTTATGCCTTTAGTACTGATATCAAAGTAACAATGTTAGAAGTGCCTATTTCCAAAGTAGCTTCTAACATAAAGCAGAACTTGACAGAAGCTTTATAACACAACATAAAAGCTTGAAGTCTGCAGCAAGTCATTACACTTTTTAATGAACAAAAAATTTCAGAAAAGAAGTCATGTTGACACCAGTTCAATTGTACAAGAGTAAAATGCATTCACATCTTGACACTTTCAGTCATCTAGTAACACAATATTAAGAAACTAATACGAAACAAATTCCCTTTCTGTTAACTGTATAATTACATGAAATAGTATAATTGTGGATAGGTTAGGTCATAGTCATAACAAAACTGATGTACTTGTTATAATAACAGAAATTTTTGTGATTAAACATTCAAAATATTCAAAAACATCTAAAATGTTGCCAGACTAAAGATTCAATGAGAACTGTGCTCCCTATCATACATGTTGATCTGAAGCTCATAATGAGTCTCATCAACAATTATGGAATGAGTTCTTAGGGAATCCCAGAGTGATTCTCTCTCTCTTTCTTTGGTTCAAGTGGTGAGGAGCTTAGTGGATACAGTGCTGAGCTGTTGGTTAAATGTCCAGGATTCAATTCATGGAGAGGAAAAGGAAATTTTATGCAGACCTCGCCAACCACACCCCCTCCTCTGGTAGCTCAGAGGCTATCATGCTCGCTTGCCACTGAGTCACCGAGTTCATTTCCTGGCAAGGTAAGAAAAAAATTGTAGCTTTTCACTTCAGTGTCCCAGTTTATATACCTGTGACAATTGAAAAGGGAACCTTCCTCCTCCTACTGCTCCTAATATCAATAACTAACTATTACTAACTACTCCTACTAACCCCACCTTGGTCAACTAGTGGATCTAGTTGGTAAACCAGCTAACCGGTCCACCTACTAACAATATCCCCTACCACCCACCTCCTACATCCTATCGCTCTATGTAGATAAGCTTCAATAGCACACTACATTTCCCATTGCTCTGCCTCATCCCAAGGCAACTTAAGAACAATAGTTTGACCTTTGATATTTTTCAAGTATAGAGTCTATTACTTTATGCTTAATAATGCTCTCTATTTTGAAATAATTCACAGTAACCTGTACTACAAACTTGTAAACCTGTGAAAATGGGCGATTATGTTTTGTACAAATGTACAACAGGAACCAATTATAAGCATAACTAATTAGTCTCTTTCTCTGTCCAGTTTTTATTTCTCTAAAACACAGAATGTTTGAAATAAAAAAACCCTCATCCGTGACAAAGTTTTACTTCTTCAAAATCAATTAAGTAAAATTAGATTAAATAAGATTATTCTCGGTAAAGAGAACCTATAAACTTCATATACCTTTAAATGCTTTTCAAGTAGCCTTAACAGAGATAAATCCAATCTAATCAATGAATGACGTAATTCTTAATTCTAACTTTCAAAGGATTGCCTGGTATCTTGGATCCAGGGCCTAGTAGCAGGGGCTATGTCATTTCTTTGATCTCTGTGATTTTCTGATTCCTAAATAGTGTCTAGCAAGGGTTGAAATGCAAATACTTGAAACAACAATGACTGGGAATTTCCTGATGAAATGGTACATAAATATTTGTGATACTAAAGGCATGGAAGAGATCAAGAAGGAAGGAAATTGCATATTAAAAATATTTGACACAATTCATGATCAATTTGAATTCAAAGAAATTTATAATCGATTAAAATTAAACAAGGAAGTTTGAATGTAGAATTGAAATGTTTTAAGAACAACTACATTAAACAAAGAGCAAGCATTTTGAAAAAACAATTCTATAATGTTCAATTTATGGTATCTGCAGACATGTGGGGGAACAGAGAATATTGCAAGCATTCGCAATTTAACTTAAAACTTCGAAAACTTACTGTAGAAACACAAAGTTTCAGGATTTTCTTTCTGCATCAGCACTATTATAAAAGACGACTTAAAAAAAGTGAGTGAATTTTATGAAAAGGGCAACAGACATTTAAATTTTATATAAAAAGGATGATTTTCAATATGATCTAAGCTTCATTATTAATGTGTAATAGTATATAGTCTATGTCATAAGCATGCATGTTGCAAGTAAAGTAAATTTAATACAAAAAACTTGAAAGAACTTTTTTAAATAATGCATGAAAGCTGGAATAATTAATTTATATATTTACATTAATATATCACCAAATATATAAACTGAACAAATACTCCATCATAAAATTTTAGGAGTCTAAAAATCTAAAACTCCCGCCCTTGCAATCTATAAATCATAAGAGCAAAAATAAAATTTTTCTACTTGAGTGATATTGGGATCATGATTTATGCTGAACTAATCAGCCTCAAATTGGAATTTTCAATACTAGAAAGTTTCAACAAAATAAACACTTAGCACAAAAACAAATCATGTATCAAAAATACTGCCACAATTAAATATTTTAAAGCAATATGAATCATTTTTACTGGTAATCATTAACATTCTTTTTCAATCTTTTTTCTCCATGTAATAGATAGATTCTTATGCTAAGAAATTTTGCAGAATATTTTAAGAAGAAATTCCTGAACTGAAGGGGGAACACAACTCAAAAAAAGTTCAAGTTATTGCCAAAAGCTCTTGAGTGTCAGCTTCTCTAATATTTAAGAAATCCCCAATAGAAAATCTTTTCCACATAAATGCCACATTTTTTTCAAAAATTAAAAATAACACTTGTTTAATTTTCTTTTGTTTTTGTACAAGACGGACAATAATGCCCCCATCAATACACTCAAGCAAACACTTGTTTTGAGGGAAATTATACCAGCAAAATATAAAATATGTCGCAGCCATGAGTTTTTGATCGGTCACGTGACTAATAGCGTATCGTATCCCTTCTCGTCAAGTACATGTAGAAAAGTTACACGAGTACAGCTCTCCATAGGGGTCTTCGTGGGACCGCTAGGCGCATGTTTGCACAGCTCTTACAGGTCGCATGTAAACACAGCCAATGTTGACATACACATGCGTTGAAATTTTTCACGAAAAATGACCTCGTCTCTTACAGAGGTTTGGAATTTACTATGCGGATATATAATTTGTCCACTTTAAGAGGAGATCTCCTATAAATGGTTTTACTGTAACAGAAAAATCGATGTATTGTTTCCAGGACTGGCTTCAAGTTTTTGGGCACACAAGGCAAAAAAAAATATTTTGCATTCCCATAATCTCAACATCCTCTTCCATGTAAAATGAAGCCTGGTCACCCCTTGACATTTTCACCACATCACATCTATTTTACTACCATTTGCTTTATACAGAGTTAAGCTCCAATTACAAAATGCAGTACAATATTACCATTTGTTTAAGCACTAGTCCATTCCATCACAGGTGAGTAAAAATTACTCATCCAAAGAATTATGTTCACTACATAGCAACCCAGATATATTGGTAGCCCTGGACACCCCATGTAAAAATACATGCACGCTAGACAGCATAGTTCTGCTTCTGGCACCGTAGTGTCATATTACCCCAGTATCAAGAATCTCCGGCCACAATTGTCTGTTCCCACATTTTGGCTAGAGTTGCATGTAAGTTTTGGTGTAACAAATTGCTTGTCATTCTACCTCCACATTTTTCCACCCAGGCAGCCACTTTTGTAGTCTATATGGACAAGCCTGCCCTGACTGTTTCTAGAGGGACCTCGGATATTGTCCACTATAAGTGGGTATTTTATATCAATGTTGTCACATAGATATAATGCAACACGGTATAATATGTACAGGACATTCAAAGTACAATCCCTTAATCTTACTGAAGGAATAGGGTTTCATTGCAGAGGAAACATTTTTCATTCTCATGGTCACACACTATATGACCCAGATCAATCATGAAAACATGTAAAAGGCAAAATAAAAAACAAAATAACCAAAATGTCTAAACCTTCTCCATTTCACAAGGTTCAGTTGAAGTTAAAAAATCATAGTAATAGGTTTTTGTTGTTGTTTTTAATTGGGGCTTTAGGGCTTGCCAACATCAAGGTCATAAGAGCCCTCATAGTCATAGTGTATCTACTTAAAAGATGGAACAAACTTAGGAATGATGGAACTTGGGAAACACAATGATTAATTATTTATATTTAATTCATATGGCTTAAAATTGGTTTCAAGGAGAATTTACAATTTTCTTATGCCTCGATTGTTAGGAGTCACTTCAATGAACGCTTTCTCTTTCATTGAAGTTCAGAAATTGCTTCCAACTTTGCCAAAGAAAGATTAAGATAAAATGTAAGAGATTAACTCACCAAGATCGTGGAGATACATGCAGTCTGGCTTAGGACAGGTCTGATTCTTCATGAAATGAGAGCAATATTTTGTAGTACCGAGGGACGTCTTTACAGTCCTTCCATCAACAGCAATATTATTGACTGCTTGGATCGCACGCAGAGCATCATCAGCTTTGTGGTATGTTACATAAGCACTTGCACTAGGTCCCTGAAACAATTATGTCAACACTCATAACAGTAAAATCAAATTAAACAGTTGGTCAAGGTACACTAGAAAGCAGGAATACATCAAATTTATTATTACCAAATCGGAACCAAACCTGATTACAAAATACACTGAAAAATTATATACAGAAATATAAGCCTTAGCAAAAAGAAATGAAAGCATACAGACACACATCTGAGTAAGTCTAAGCTGATTGGAACATAATACGCAATCACCCATTCCAACAAAAAAACATACATAACAACAAAACACAATAGCTAGAATAATTCTAAAATTCCTTTTCTACAGAACATTACATTCAAAATCTCTAATTTTAAAAGATTTTTCAAATTGGCAATGGCAAGTCAACATTCCAACCTCCTCCATGTTTCTTCATTACATAGCACACTGCTACGAGCTCAGTGTTCCACTAAATGACCCATATTGTCCTTTCTCACATATAGTGATAAAAGGAGACTAATACTACAAGAAAATTGAGAAGGAAAAAAGATTTTAATTCATCAAGTGAACTACAATAATTGACACGGGTTATTTCTATTGTACAAGGGTTTGTGGAAAGTACAGAGAAAAGCAATTCTTCCAAGTTTGGAGCAATGTTCTCAACTTTCATTCATTGCTGTTACATCTTCACCATTGTTTGACCATCAATACTAGTTTGAGTAGTTGGGCATGCATCTCTTTCAAAACACCAGTGAGAATCAAACTTCATCCCAGGGGTGAAATGAAGGGGTTCAATTTTCAGTTCCCAAATCAGAACCTATCACAATTAGGAGAGGATTATAGAATTGAATTATTTCAAAATCACTTCCATTATTTCATCAACACATGCTCTAACAAACCTAATGACTTTCCCCAAGATCAACCAGCCACATGGTTGCTCGAATAATTGAAGAGTAGCCTGCAGACCTATAAATGTCATGAGTAAACATGCCAAGTGCAGTTTTTTTGTTTTAGTAGATCTTTATACATACTTTTTTAAGCTAAATCTTTCAAGGGTAGTTCAATTGATTGGTCTGGAGGAGGTTTCTTGTCAGAAAAGAAGAGGATATAAATAGACAAGATGCAATATGCATAAATAGTATAAAGATAAGGCATTCAAAAGGGGTAGAGTTGTGATTTTAATAAAATTGTATGCGCAAAAGATTAGTTGAAGGTGGTTTGGAATAACATTATTATAGAGAATCAAACATCACTGTTTATTATTCTGTAATTAATCGGTATGGTAATGAAACAAAAACCATGTTGAAAATGTATTATAATTGCTCTAATTTTACATCCTTTTACAATATTACCAAACAACTTTCAAATATAGGTTCTTTTTCACTTAGAATAGAGTTTAAAAAACTGAGAAGGGTTTGAAAGAGGAAAACTGAATTTCTCCCTACGTATCACTTGCCCTGAAGACAATTCCAACCCAGGGTACAGTTAGGGTATCAGTTCTTACAAATCTGTTCCAGGATCAACTCAAGAGGAGGAGAAACAAAAGAATGAAGTACACTTTCATTATGAAGTATTGTATCTTATTTGAAGTCATATTTTGCCACAAGGTTTACAATTAAAATATGTTTCACCACAACATGGGAATGTCAGGAGCAATTTTAACCAAACTCAATACACAGATGACTGACTATCTGGCAACATATGGGGCAAGATATCCCTTGCATCCCAAGGAAGGGGAAGACATGTTAGAATAATGGGGAAAAAACTTTAAATACTAAACCTTAGTTTTTGGTATCCCTGAGATAAATAATGACACCCCTGATTCTGAGTAAGTCCACCATCAGTCCCCACGGGAAATAATACACCCCAGCAGTCCTGGGGTAGGAAGTATAAATGAGGTGATAGGTAAAAACAATCTAAAGCGACTAATATTGACGTTGAATACTACTTTTTGTTGAGGGAAAAAGAGGTAAAGAGAGACACCCCAACTGCCAAATGCCCACCAAAAAGGAAAACACACACTTTGGATAGGGGGCAAGAATAGGGGGTGAAATGTAAAATAATTAAAAATTACTAATATAAGTGAAGAGATTATAGTTTTGGAGTCACGGAAATGACATTACCGATAACGTTTATATCCACAATCAGTCCCTATAAACCTTTAGCACACCTAGGGAAGAGGAAGCCAAGTAAAAATTATCAAAATTGAAATATCAGTGACAATCCAGTTTTCAGCATCTGAGTTGAATACTGACATCCTGAAACCATCCAAGTCTAAATTCAGACCACAGGAAATAAGGCATCTCTGGCACACTAACAGAAATGAAGTTTCACTAATATCACTTCAACAGTGTATCACAATTGAGCAAGCAAAAACATTTAGGAAGATCAATATAATCTTAACAGATAAATCTGAAGGATTTAGCAGTTCAGGTGCAAATGATGCTTAGTTGACTATCAAATTCTGAGAATATCCATGGCAGAGCAATTATTAAAAAAACCATTTTGCCAGGATAATTTTCAGGCTTCTTGTGACCCATACCATGGGATAAAAGTTTGTTCGAAGACTTGTCATGAGACATAGCCTCAGAAAATAAAAAATCCTTATAATGAACAGAAATTACTCAAGCTTCACAAGCAAAACTACAGTTGACTATGCATTACCATCCATGGAAATTGAGTAAGATACATTATCCTTAACAGAAAAAATTCTGTATACTAATTAAATTCAGATACTGGTTTATATACAGTTCCTTACAGAAAAAGAGCTTAAAATTAAAATTAGAAGAAATAAACAAAAAGGCTAGTAATGATGTACAAAATCTATTACCTGGCTATGGTTAGCCATAATTTAAAAGATTGATGTATATTTGTTAAATCTGTTATGCATGTTTGATGTATGATTATGTATGTTTATTCAAAAAAAAAAACTCATTCCTGTTATCACAACTCTAGAACTTCACAAACATCAGACAAGCAAACTAATTCCATATATTATCAAGAAAGTACACAAAACAAAATCCATGAATATTAAATTATAATTAAAAATATCCAAAGTAATTAGATGTTTAATTCACAAGATGGAACAAAATCCAACTTTTCCAACACACAATCATTTATCACAGATTTAAAAAAAAATTGGTTTCCTTAAAAAAAATAATTGTACCGAATAGTAACTTATCAAAAAAGACAAATTAAATCAGATTTATAGAACACTTTGAATCATTAGTCTAACAAGATAGTACTGCTTATTAATTTGACAATAAGTGATTCATAAAATTTTCAAAATTAGAACACAAGAAATTGCATATAATTAAATGAACACGAGCCAGCAAATCTACACCAGATAATTACTGACCTACACAACAATGCATACATTCTATTTTTACTACACTCTTAAATTACTTCATTCACAAATCCCTGAATTTGAGACCGTTTACCATTACATCAAAATTAGGATTTTACTAGAAAAAATCATATCATTACACTTTCTTGATGTTTCATTAATCCAAAATTAGGGTTGGGATTCTTCAATAATGGCAAGAAAAATATTCTAGGAATATTACTCGTTAAAATAATCAGCATAAGAAGGAATGCATCACCGAAAAAATAGCTCTCAAGTATTCCCAAGCTGATGACGGATAATCCATTAGTTCAAGTCAATTACAGATCATTTTTATATCAATTATTGATTAATTCTAGTTAATATTTAGTAGAGTTGGCTGCAGTGTTACCATTACCCCATTTTCTATAATAACCGTTAATTTGTAACTTTATCTAAACAATTCTTTCCAATACAGAAGGTATCCCAGCTCAAAACAGTAATAACAAAACATCAGTTCACTTATGTAATTTAAGTATTGAATGAAGTAAAATATGGTACAAGTTACAAAATTGTTGACCTTATAATAGATACAATCCCTTACCTGTGATCCTGCATATGTAGTACTCTGATTAATGACAACTTTATGTATTTTTCCAAACTTGCCGAAGTATTCATGTTTCTTTAGTACCTGTCAACACAAGAATCGCAATGTTAACTTCTACACAGTCCTTGAAATTACAAATACCAACTTACAATGCTTAATTCTGGCTATGCATATCCTTGACCTACTTCATGAAAATATGAGTTGCATTAAAGAAATGTGGGTGCATAGGGTAAAGTAACTTTTCAGGTACAAACAGTAACATAGTAGTGAGTTAAAGGAAAATAAATCCAAATATTCAAAAGAATTCACACTTAAGGATCAAAGAGTAAAATTTATTTAGAGCAAAAATTTAACTTTTTGGCTTAACTCTGAAAATTCCAATATCACCATACAAAGTTTGGCTCGTTGCAAGTTTTAAAACAGTCAGAATAAATTTGACAAGTGATAAGTTAGATGACAAATTATTCTCAGCTCTCTACAGGCTGTATTACAATGGGCAACTAGTAGCAGGCACCTCTTGACCACATGTACCCTATTTGGACCTTTTACACATTTGTGGCAGGTAGATTTTTTGTTGTATAATTTAGCAATAAAATGAAAAAAACAAACATTTCCTTCATAATTTTAAAGCACTGGAATATCCACACACACAAAAGTTTGAGAAGAAAAACACTTTATACAAAATTTGTTCCTGAACAGGTTTAATAAGGAGGTATTTCGAGAGCTCTCTCTCTCATCCTAGGCCACTGCCAAACTAACCCTGTAGTGGTCTACTAGTGGATGAATTTGGAAATCAAGAGTGTTTTCCAACAATCTTCCAAATAAAACAATCTATTCTTGAATAGGGCAGACAAAAAGTTACAACTAACCCAAACTACACTCAGGGACCGTCAAAGGATCAGTCAGTCGCAGCTGAGGATGAGAGCAAAAAGTCTCCATTCACGTCTGAATCATAAACATTACACGGAGTCTGTCGCTGACAGAACTCTTACAATTATTCTCTTTTAAAGTAAAATAATGTTTCTTTGCAAGTTTACTTATGATCTTACAATTTGTTAAGCTATCTTGAATGAAGAATCTTCTTCATCTTTCATTTTTCCTATATATTACTACTAATATCCTTAAGGTGGATCATCAAAAAAGTCCAGTAAATTCATATCTAGCAAAAGATAACTCTTGTAGGATTAATTCACCTACAGTGAAACCCCTAAAAGAGAGACCAGGGGTAATGGAAATTTGTCTCTTAAAAGCAGGAATTGGGAAATGGGTTTTTACAAATAAAAGTTGAACCTAATTTTAAATACTTATATTGAATTAAGAAATGGAATGTTTTGCAACCAACCTATTTCGATCATATTAATAGGTACTAGAGCACAATTGAAAAAGCCGGTCTCTGCTTAGGAAGCTTGTAGCGGCAAACCCTCCACAAAAGAAGACTACAATTATCTGCCCAGAACACACAGCTAATGGCCTTTATAAAACATCAAATATATGGGTAAGCTCTCAGCAGAAGGAGATAAATATTAAATACAAAGAGATGTTAGGAAATTGCAATGAAACTTCTGAATTTATGAGAGAAGTAACTGGTGCAGAAATCAATGTAGCTCTGAAATACACAAGATCTGGGAAATCTCCTGGTCCTGATGGCATTGCACCTGATTTTTTGTTGAATTTGGGGCACAAGGGGTTAACCTGGCTGAAGCTTCTCTTCACAGATGTCCTCAGCTTGTCTTCACAGAAGAAAAGAAAAATTCCCAAGGAATGGAAGCAATCAAAGATAATTTGCAGTCCTCAAACTGGGGAAAAAAACCAACTCCCCACATAGTTTTAGACCCATCTCACTTCTTTGTACCACATATAAACCTTTTGAGAGGGCTCTTCTGAACTGCATTCAGCCTAAAATAGAAGAAGCACTTCCAAAAGAACAAGGAGCTTTTCGGACTGGAAGAAGCTGTGATGAACAAGTTCTGACTCTTACCATCTACATAGAGGCAGGATATGAGAGAAAGATGAAAACAGACGCGGCGTTTTTAGATTTGAGCTCCACTTTTGACACAGTTAGGGAGCGTGGCCTATTATTGAAGGCTGCTCGAGTCTTTAAACACAAAGATTTCCTTCACCTGCTTGACAACATTCTGTCTAACAGAAGATACAAGGTAATGCTGAATGGTGAGGAAAGCCATGCAAGAACTCTTCAAAACAGCCTCCCCCAAGGATCGGTGCTAGCTCCAGCACTTTTCAACCTGTATTCTGCAGATATCCCCGATACTGCTTCAAGAAAGTTCATCTATGCCGATGACATTACCTTCGCCACTCAAGACAAATCGTTTCTAACCTTGGAAAGAATCCTGAATGAAGACCTTGAGACACTGCATAAGTACTTTTCATATTGGTATCTTAAACTCAACCCTCAAAAAACCATATTATCCGTGTTCCATCTAAATAATCATGCTGCTGGTACATCAAATGCAGGCAAGAATATCTTGCTCTGAAACTCCAAAATATTTGGGAAGAAAGTTAGACAGATTGCTTACTTTTGAATATCACTTATGTGACATCCGAGATAAACTACGTACGGAGAACAAGTGCTTAGAGCTGTTGTCAAGATAGCTAGAGTTCAAAAGAAGGATTATGGAATTTTTATCCACATCTCAAAGTCCAAGCGAGCTTCAAAGCCCCAAGGGGAGGATGGCATAAAACTGTGCACATTCGAATTGTACTTGCTTCAATGGAATCACAGACACATTTAAGTAGATACATTTTCGGACCATTTTCCTAATGAACTTAGGTGTAGGAGGTAAAATAAATTTAAATAATCACATATCTCACAATGACCAATATAAACTATCATCAGTGTCTAATACCCCTGGGCTCTAATGACCTTGCTGTTGACGAGCCCTCGAAGCCCCATAAAAAAAAATATCTAATACCCCATTGTTGGAAAAACCGTAACTGTTAGTGAGAGATTGGTTTTTACTTTGCAGCTGGATTGAATCAGTTTTTTTTTACTTTTCTTTCTCTCTATACAAAGAAAAGATTTAGTGGAAAAAAATTAAATGTACTTTTAATTTATTGAACAAAAGACATTAATTTTTCCCCACAATACAGACTTTAAAATTTTATGCCACACTAGCAATTTGGTTAAACAAATTTTTGACTATTTTCAGTTTGAAAGTAGTCTTAAAAAATTCATTAAAAACAAAGAATTCACAGTGCCCACAGAATTAACAGAGCCACTGCCCCAAGCATTGTCAAATTCTTAAACCACTGGGTAACTATCACAGATCTTACTACCCAGTGGTCAACGTAGAGTAATTTTTTGTCATCGGGTGAGAAATTACTATAGTTCCTCACACTTCAGTAAAATGATGTTGGAATTGGAATTATCAAACAGTTAGTTTGCACAGGTGATAATGTACCTAATATCACATAATTTCTATTTTCATATTTATCCAACACAGTTAAGCATTAATTTCAGTTTATGATTTTAAATTTATTTTATAACCTTAAATCAGTGTTTACATATTTATTTATTTATTTATTTATTTATTACTCATAGCCACACCTCACCCTGTCTCTCAACAGTGTCATTACAGGAATCTCTTATTAACATACTTCTATTTATTTACATTACGCCTCTTCATATGTTGCCTGCCACTCACCTACCGCCTTCAAAGCAACCATCACTGTCCCTACTCTTGTTAAATACTCCTCCAGTATTTCATGTTCTCTCATTTACAAAAGCAGTGAGGTCATTCACATCTATGTCCTTTCTGTCTAGTATTCCCCTCTCCACTCCATATTATTCAGTCCCAAATCACATGCGTTTCATCTTCTTTATCCTTGCCGTATAGAGAATTATCGTTAAATAATTTTCCTATTTGCTTCATATATCCCACTAAGTTTCCATAGCCAGTGATAAATCGCAACATTGTTGGGTTGGGATTAAACAATTTTTGCATCTGCTCTATGCATCAAAAACCCTTAACATAGTAGTAACACTTCCTGCCGGTTTTCCCACCTTTTTTACCACTTGTATGTCAGTGGTTGGGCAAATTTGTTCCTCCCTTCTGTCCTGATATGTATCACCTCCCCATTTACTTTATTATTACCCCTTTTCTTCCATAGTCTTCTAAACTTGAGCTCTTGCACATCTAAATCTAATCCTACACCCACACACACATTAGGTAAATCAAATTAACCATCTCAGCCCTGAGTTGGCTTATTCTTTTC
Organism: Laupala kohalensis; assembly: GCA_002313205.1. Classification (NCBI taxonomy): domain Eukaryota; kingdom Metazoa; phylum Arthropoda; class Insecta; order Orthoptera; family Trigonidiidae; genus Laupala; species Laupala kohalensis. The sequence continues at coordinate 80,032 of NNCF01134649.1, forward strand.
CCTTTTTATTCATTTAAATTTAATTAAATATTGACCCACTAGCAGGTTTCCATTGTCTCACAGACTGGAGTGACATTTTGTTGAATATTTCAATTGTTCTTGTGCCAACAATACACATTCTCAGTCTGAGTATTTTAACTTCACGAATGTGACATCTAATCAGCTGACTTGGATAGACATCTAATCAGACTGATTATAGCAATTTTTACAAGAAACGAGCATTTCAAACAATGTCAAGTCTAACACAATGTAATATATTGTTGGCAGGTGTAACAACAAATAGCATAGGGTACTTTCATATTCTGTTCTGAATGTGACTAGAGAAATTCAGTGCTTATTAACGGCAAGAATAATCTTTTGTCCTCTAAGAATACATGTAGTTTTTACAAACTTTTGCAACTGATCTTATACATTAGCAATTATCAATTCAAGTTGCACAAAAAAAAATCTTAAACAACTGTGAAACTGACTTCACGACATTACTGGCATTCTAAAAGAATTGACCTGCACATCAGCAAAAAGGGGAACAAGCATGTGTTGTAATATTTTTTTGCAAAAGAAAATAGGGGGAAAACCAAACATTTTGAAAAATGAAAAACATTTGCTTGCAGAACAATTTTTTAAACAGAAAATGAGTAAAAATCCAGGAGGACTGAGGTTTCCCAGGGAGATTTCTCTACTGAACAATCTTTGATTTTATGATGAAGTTTTGCTTTCAATACTTCTGAAGTTTTGTCTTTAATCAATGTCAATTAAATATATGGTATTTTTTATAAGAATAATTTTTCATTTTCTTTCTTCAAGACTTACATTCTTTCAAATGAAGATATTTGCGTTAGAAAACATTTCTTTATTACTGCGAGTATTCCATAGTCGCTCAGACTGCACATGTTCTCAAGCATCACAAATTATGAAGCCCCTACCCTAGAGTTAACTATGCAAGGTTTAGAATTTTTTAAATCTTTACTTTGTCTTACGGCAAGGTTGAAGCCACGAGGTCTACTCTTCCACCACCTACTTTTATCACCCATCCCTATGTTAATGAACTCCTCTGGAAGGTGTCTGAATCTAATTGGAGATGAAAATAAATGGACAATAACTAGGAATAATAGCAAGAACACTCCTAGTAATTTCTTTAGCCATCAAGGGAAAATAACCATTACAGTAAATCTCATGAACAAAGCGCACTCTGGGCAATATTGCATTTAAGCAATAAAACTACTCAAAGAATTTTTTGGTCTAAAATAACAATAAAGGTACACACCTCTGGATCAGCCAAACGCATGGGTAATCCTACAACAAAAACTAAATTTCTTTGTACAACTCTAACATTTGCCAAATGCTTTCGATTCTCAGTGATTTTCTGCTTTCGTTGCTGATCTTTATGTCTTTTCTCAGCCTTTAACTTCGCAACTTCCTCTTGAGTAAGAGGTTTGAAATCAGCAGGATTTTCAGGGTAGGCTTTTCTACAAGCAGGACACAGACCATTTTCATCTGTCCTAATACGATGCCAACAAAACCGACAGATCTGAAACAGTTTCAAATGGAAATAAAATACATGTTTTATACACACAATCAATACTACTCTATACATTACATCAATTAGAATACCTTAAACAAGATTTCAATAAAGTAATTTCAACCAAAATGAAAATTAAATTATACTATTACAAAACTTAATGATAAAGGTTAACACCTCAACACATCATGGCAATAAAAATTAGTATGCGTTTCATATCAGGTTTTCTAGTTCAATATCATTTAAGCCTTTACAATATTCACGAAGAAGGTTAAAATAACTGAAGAATTATAGCAGTTTATGATAACATTAAAGTCACAGAAAACTTATAAGTCCAAATAATTTATACACAGTGGAGGGCAACTAAAATTTCAAACAAATAACATTAATGAATGGTTAGGTAGAGTTCTTTTCAATATTTAAACATTAATTAAGAATGTAACCTGAATCGAGGAGATACAGGTCCCAACTAATTTGATGTTCCGTCAATGGAATTATGGTACCAGCAATTGGATTTTTCAAATTTAACTTTCCATGCTAATTCTGTTTTCTTTGCTTCTTATTTGTATGAGCTCTTAATTTGTTTTGAAACAAGGCTATATTGCCACTTAAATCCCAAATGAGTCACTCAATGTGCTTTGGAGTTACGAGTTGACATTTTCTTTCTTTCATGTCAAATCAACACATCTCACAGTCCCCTCACCAACTCAGATTTTCATAAAATTTGGTACAACTTGTTAAAATCAAATATTGTTATAATATGATAATTTAATATGATAATTTTATATATATATATATANTGATGTATTCAACAAAAATATTTGCTATATATGTATAGTGAGCTAACACTCAGGTGAACTGTCATCAAAAGGTATTGCAGATGTTGTCTGGTTTCCAATAATTAAGACAGTCCTTTCAAGATAAAAAATAAATAGTTATCAAAGAATATAATTTCCACAAACAATTTTTTTTGTAAGAACACATTCATAAGAGAGAGTTTGGCTTGTGACAAATTTAATCAGATGCCTGATCTTCCAATGCCACAGCCTGGATGTTTGAATCTCACCCCAAAATAGCAAAAGGCTCAAACATTTGTGACTCGTGTGGAAAAGAAATCACTCCATTGGGAGAACCAAGTAGTAACAATATATGATGAAATTTCTAATGAATCAGAGTCACTCATGATAAAGATCTGGATCCATGATAACATAACACATCTCTTCAAGAATAAGTTGAGTCTGCTATTGACACAATAAGAATACAATCTAAGCAGTAGAGTACAACAAACAAAAATTTCATAGTATTCATCCTGTTTTGTACTTTCAGTATTATTCTATGTATATATACCCATATAAAAACACACACAAATTGTGCATCATAGTACATATTCAATAGATTTTCTCTCTCCAAAATCTGAGATGGTGAGATTTAGACCCAGAGTTGATTTGACACTGAATGACCCACAAGTTTTAGAGCCTAAAAATGCCTAAATTGATATCACAAACTACTTTGATCCATTTCCACATTAATGTTCTTTGTAAATGTAACACTTCTAAGATTACTGCTAACTGCAATAATTTTTTTAAAAGGCATATTATTTTGTAACACCCCTTTGTTTGTGGCAGTAATTTAACTTGGTTTAAAGAGAGAAAAATAACATTCGTTGTTCTAGAAGAGAGAAGACCCGTGAAAGTTCTTTCCATGTCCATTCCAAAACATCAGAGCTTCACTGAATCATGAGAGGAATCGCCCAATTTGATTTCAACTAATTTTCCCTTGAACATGAAAAATTAACTTATTCTCTTAATTACAACAAAGAAAGACCCTTCTCTTAATGAAATACAGAAGACAAAAACTGTATAATAAAAAAGCTTGCAAGTATTCTACAGCTAAACTTAATAAATTAAAGAAAATCTATGATTGACAAAGTGCAAGCATGATAGAGTAAAGCACATATATGTAATATAATACAGGCAAACTATTCAGGCAAGTAATCCATTAAAAGTAAGTCTTGCTTCTTCAAGATTCCAACTATCTGGAAAACTGAATAATGAATTGGAAAAATATGGTTTCCTCTCAAACCAACAAATATTCCTCATATATACAATCACATGGTTAAAAATCATTTTTCTTGCATCTAACACATGGTACTACCAAAAAAGGTGGTAAAATTTCCATCAAAATTGTTTCCAAGAACTACAATTTACACTATTTCATATTAAGTTCCAAAATACAATTATGCCGCTATTTCGATTAGGTGTTCATCTCAAAGTGGCTTTACTTGTTCCATATGCAAAGATTAAAGGAAATATAGCATTGTCAGAGGCAATATTAATAGACCTAAAAATCTAAGGCTTGGTACTCCAAATTCCATAGCAACAATAAGTCTTTCATTCAAGTAAAGCAACCAAAATTAATCTTGAATAATATTTGAACACTAAATTTTAAGATCTCAAACTGTAAAGTCTAGTAATAAGATTAATACTTCTCATCTAAATTGAAGAAATGCATTTGGGATTACAAATACATAGTAGCAAGAATATTTAGCTTTTCACCCCTTAATTTTCACAATAAATGTTAAAATCTTTACCTCAACATTAGAAAAGAATCTTTTGAAACTATCACAGGTTAACTCTTATGTTTAATTAAATTTTTTGTATGTCACTGAAAACTCTCCCAAACAAAAAAGTAGGAGAAATTATTCAATCAACTTTTAAACCTGCTTTGTCTCTTAACTAACTCGAATGATCCATGCAAGTCAAATTATCGAGTATAGATTCATACTACTGTGTCATTTTTACACAGTTTCTTACAACAAGACCGTTATTTTCACTTGCCTTAGAATCTTTTGTCCATAGCATAACATTCATAATATTACATTATATATTTAGAAAAATATTAATATACATCCACACTCTTAGCACACTTATACATCAAGATCATTTTAATTTTAGTCATTATCATTTTCAAGTTACCACAATGAAATTTTTTTTTCATTTGAATTTACATCATGTTATTACTAAAGCTGTTCTCTAATATTCAAAATAATTTCAAGAGTAACAATACAAAATTAAAGCCCACTTCAACATTTTAACCCATAGTTAGAATGTCAAACACTTCGTGCATTTTTCCAAAACTTAACATGCCAGCAGCTTTCCTCAGAAACAGACTAGTTCTAACACCCATCAACAGAGGAATTTCTAAAAACCTTTTCTTTAACATGTCTGTCAGTCAGGGGTCAATTTTATATGGAAAAGAAGTCATTCCTCCCAATTTGTAACAAACAAAATGTAATTCATTGTGAAATTCCCCAAGTGAAAAAGATGTATCACAACACAGCTTCACCAACTCTTTCATAGACACATTCTGCAACAGACTAGAATAAATTTAATAGGAGAAGGATTAAACAAAGAATTAAGACCTGATAGCCACAAGTGCACGGGAAAAAGTTGAGATCATCTACTTCCAACGCTTCCATACACAACGGACATTCAACTTGTTCTTCTCCACTCTGGTTCATCATGGACATTGTGTTACCCGGAATCTGAAACAAAGTAATAAATTTAATATTTTGTATATAACTAAACATGAAAATTGTCAATAATTCTGATATTACCCTTCTAAATCATTTCCTTAAATTAAAAATTATCCCAGAAACATAAAACCTAGTAGTATGTAATAGAAATTACAAAATGTCCTCTACAAGCAATACAACCATGTTAAATATTCATTTACAAAGTGTAATGTCACCTTTTAAATTCCAGAAAAATCTTTTAAAAACTACCAAATACAGCATTAACAGGACTGATCAACAGGACTATAGTATATCAATAAAATGTTTGTTTACAGCAAGTTCTGGTCTCATAGAGATAAATTTGAAGATTCGCCTTTCTCTTTTGGAAGCCAGAGCACAACTCACATGAATAGCAAATGCGCAAACATGAATGTTCATGGTAATAAGAATAGTAATCATAATTAGTTGCCTTGAGAAATGAAGATACAAAAATACTGATAAATGACCATGTAGTCTGGATAAAAATGAAATTAAGTACATCATATAAAATATGAACATATTTTCAGCACAGAAATTGGTCTCAAGAAAATACCCAGGGCACACAAGACAATAGGTTTCACAAATCTTCACATGAATTACAAGCAAATATACTTATCTACATCAATGCTACAAACGCCTGAACTACAATGAACCTTCCTATACAATATTTCCCAACAAAGCAATACCATGACATTTGTGCAGGAATTTTCTTGCAACACAAGTTAACTTCCGTTGCCAACTTAATTCGAGTCAAACTAACATGACAAAGATTATCACACAGATATAACACAAAACACAATTTTACCACAAGTAAAAATTTCTAAGAAAAAAGATCACAAGTTTTTAGTCTAATATTCTTCCCACAATAATGTTCATCCTGTTACAATTTTCTCATCATTTACAAAGCAACCCAATGGAATTCATTACACTTTTGATAACCAGCTGTCTACCACACAAACACTGCAAGAAATAAAGAAGAAAATTCCAGATCATAAAAAATATGAAAATACACATGATGACATCCAAAACATCTTCACCAGTCTTCAACAATTTCCAATTGCAAGCTTTAACTAATAAAAATTGTTATTCTGAGGTTCCAAGTTTTTCCCCCACTTAAAATATCCTACAACTTTTAGGAGATTACTCTGTCCAACAACATTCTCTCTCAAATGGAACTTCCAAACATTGACAAAGTTGATCAACAAGTGACAGACAAACACTATAGTCCGTCTTGTCACTTGGTACTTTTGGAACATCTCAATCTTTTGAAGCAAATATTCATTACAGCTTCACAAGACGTGTTGAATAAAGAGTTCAATTTTCACCAGAATAAGAATCCTCAATACTTTAACCCCTCCCAAACACAATAAGCTTTATACTTCTAGTACAAATTACATTTTAAACAAAGGCTTCAAATATTTATTACGTGACTACCGGAACTGCGCGAAGGTATCAGATTCAAACTACCATAGTACCAATCTCAGGCCCATGGTATCGTCAAAGCAGTTAAAGGCATATACAACACATAACAGCATATGTGATTATGAAGTATTTCATTTCTAAAGTAAATAAACTTAATAATAAGCATGGACTTAGGACAACATAAATTACTTCAGGAATTCACTACAAAAAAATATTGTGATAATTTGTCGCCCACACATTCCACTTACTTTTTTAAAACGAACTAGTTTTGGAAGCTGTTGCTTCCATCTTCAGCATCTGCCAACTAACATCAGCTTCCAAAACAAGTTTGTGTTTAAAAACTTAAGTGGAGTATATGGCCAGTGAATTGTTACAACAATTTATTTTAATGGACTAAGGAGTTCATCCAAGTTACTGAAACATGAATTCTGTCATCTGTGGACCAGCTTATGGTACCTACATTTCTGAGCAGTTTTCGCCAAATCATGGAGTGGTAAGTAATGTCACCAGTGAGATAGCTCAGGAAGTTACCACAATTCGAATTCAATTTATACTTCAAATAAAATAACAGAAGAAACAGAATATAGTTAAAATTATCATGTGTCTCGAGTCCAGAAAAGTGTCTCTGTAAAGGAATCTAGTTTCTGTCAATAAGTGAAGAATAATGGCAATACCTTAAAGAAATAGAATGTAGCAATAAATTCCATACTTAATTCAATGTAGCATATCAATGTTACGATAATTTTTTAATACACGAGTAGGCATAACAGGAATTTAAGATAAATGTGCTTCACATATTGTATTATTGGCTAAAAGATATTCTAAATTAATATAGTAATGTATAATTAAGAAGAATTTTCTAAATTCATTCTGCTAAAATAAAATTATAAATAAATTAATGGCATTCTTAAAATCAAGGACAAGTCATATAACATAAGATTTAGATTGTCACTCAATGCCACTTTATGCTTCAAGACAATGTATCCAGTTTATCAGTAATGTATTCACAAATCCCTCAAAGAATACAAAATTAAAAATACAATTTACAAATTTTGAACATCGGATATATATCACCTATAAGACTTGATGGATTCCTTTCAGGTAAATTAACTTGACATCTACTTCTAATAAAAGATTATCATAACTCAACAGACTTCCTCAAGATACCTCAACATTTCAGACAAGTGACAGTTTAGGACAAAATCTTTTGTTTGAGAGAACGTCCTTGATTTAGTCTCATCACAAACTGCCCAAAGTCACACAAATATTGTACCCTACAGTAAACAGTGAAGTGAAATCATGGGAATTTTCTTCTGGGAGAATATTTCTATTAGTCTTACAACTGGAATATCAGTTTAGAAAGTATTGGTCTACTAATGAGGTGGTTGACTTAACTTGTCCCAGTTTCCCTTCAAGCTCACTTAGTAAGTCAAGCCATCATCAAGTAAAACCTTGAAATCGTCATGCTAAAAAAGTAATTCCTGTATCATTTACTTAAAACACAAAACAACTTTCTCACAAATTAATAGAAAATAACTTTTCAGGGAAGTTGCTTGAACTTCTTTGTACTCAACAAACTGCATGAATAAGTCACTCCAGGCTCTTCACAAATGTATTTAACGCTTAATAGCAACGAAAATCAATGAAGAAGAAACGAGGAAAGTTTCATTTACGTTTCGTTTCACCTTCCCTCTAGTCTGTCAAACTGCCATATTGGTTAGCTCGAGATTTTACAATACTTCCGCTTTGGAACTACGCCCGAAAAATCCATTCAGTTACACGCATATAATTCATAAAGAACATAAAACACGTCCTAATTTTAACTTCAGCCACATATATTCTTACTGCTCAATTTCGCCATCCGATGTAAAATACGCATACACCACTCGCATTCGTATTATTATTTATATAGGTAATTTCACAGGTTTCACCAATTTCTAAACATATTCTTAGATGCATCGTTAATAACGAACTATGCCACTAAACTTACAATGTTAGATGTAACCAATCTGATACCTCATAACGTAACTTACATTTGCTCTATCTACCAGAAACTCTTTTCACGTAATTCAAGATGACAAAATACGAATCCTGAGCGCAGCTGTTCAGGCTACCTCCAACGGAAGTACTTCACAAACCACAATCATAAAATATTTTCAGACATCTAGAGTAATCATTCTTTATTTCAAAATTAGAAAAATAATATAAAAATAACTAAATGCTATTCCTATGTCGATATTGATTTTGAAGTAAATAAATCCTTGTTTCGGAGAACGCAACTTGACTACTGAAAGGAGAGCACCTCCCACCACTCCTTATTAGACGTATAAATTATATCGGAAAAGGACATTGTACTCTTTGGGGTGCAGTGTTAAGTAGTAACAATATAAATTATCAATGTAGACGGAAATTTGCAGTGCTTTACTTGCGGCTATGAATAGTAGGATATAATTTCCCCAGACACTACAAAGGTGGTAAGGCAGGAAGGGGAATAGGATCCTTCGTTTTCAATGAACTCGTCCAAATTGTTAAGAAGCGAGTATTAAAAGAAACAAGTGGTGCATAAATCACGAAAAGTTGGAAACTCACATGAAAAATATCTCGGCTAAAGAGAACTTTAATAATATTAATGCAACAACCAAAAGTAATTTCTGTCAACACTTAGTCCATGTGTGTAATAGCTCATTTTACTGGTGAACATTTATCACGATTTCTTTAATGTAAAAATTTAAAAGGAAATGACGCAATTTTCCTTTGACACGTGTGAAATACCCAACAATGACGTCATATGTCATGCGCACTATATGAACCGTAAAATCAATGACAACGAATCCCGGTATGATCATTGGATTAGATGGGTCATGTTAAATTTGTTGTTTACATACATAACGAAAAACGAAATATTAAGCGGATAAAACTGGGTATCTTGTAATGTGCTCACAACTAGTGAATCGCAACACAGCGCTAAGGTAAGTAAACCTACTCCTTGTTAGCTTGGTTTCATTGGAGGACGTAAATAATCGAAACAAAACTTCATTCCTATAGAAACACTAGCTACGCGCACTCATGAACTTCATATACATAAGCTGCATGAACATATTGGATGAGGCTTCTTGATTACCCCTTCGTTTCTACAAGTGTCTTTGAGTCAAATTTATACATATGCTTTTTGAATGTGAGATAATTCATTGTGAATTTGTCTTGCACTAAGTTGCCCTGTATTGTTCTAATTCTTTCAATTGCGCGATCTTTTTTCTGCGAATGGCTCGGAGACCAGATCAAAGCTTTTAACAAAATCCATTGGTGGGCAGCTTATTATTGTAAAGATTATAAAATAAAAAACAATATTTTTGAACTTCTTTAGAAGAATGTCTAGCATAGCTAGTCAGACTACGATGGGTCAATTAATTCTTCGGTCCAGAGGCGGATTTAGGCGTACGCAATTGTCTAAGGGCACCAAAAAACGAAAAAATCATAACATTTGGAAAAAAGTCTGTTTTCTAAATATATGTTGCCTTTCTTAATGTTCTCTAAAAATGATTTTCGAGATTTTCCTTGGATCAGCAAAGATTCCCTACGAATTTAAAAGGATGTTACAAGTGTTTTTAGATAGGTTTATTTTTAGGTTTTTAGATATATTGTTTATATTTCTTTTTACCCTGATAATAATAAATAAACAAGAATATATAATTTTTAATTTGTTTACATATTATATACATTTAAAATGTATGTACATAAAATCTACCCTCAAAGGGCGCTGTATATACTACTGCTTAGGGGCGCCAAACTTTTAAATCCGCCTGTGCTTCGTTCCCATTACCGGGGTATTTTCTGTATTGCAGCACCCCTCTAATGCTGCAATGTATTCTCATTAATTATTTCAGTCTGATCTTGCGTCTAGAGGCTGAAATTTTTTGACGAAACATGACGAAAAATCTTAAAAAACAATCCTCAAAATACTCCCTTTGAATTTCAAGTTTTACAGCCCAATGCCCGGGGAATCAGCGCTCCCCGATGCTAATTCCACTATCCTCCGATCTCACCATCTGGCGGCAGGTCGAGGAACTGTGTGAAGCCTTGTGAGTGCATAAAGTACTTTTGTTGTTGTTTTATTTGTAAATGGGAAATGGAACGTGGTATTGAAGCTTATCTACATGGAGAGATAGGAAGTAGGAGTTGGGTGGTAGGCTATTGTTAGTAGGTGGGTCGGTAAGCTGGGTGGCCCACGTGGAGGTTAGTAGAAGTAGTAAGAGTTATCGATACTAGGAGGATATTAGAAGAAGGAAGGTTTATTTTTCAGTCGTTACAGCTATATAGACATTAATGTGAAAAGGTACAAATTTTCTGGCCCCATCGGGAATCGAACCCGGGATGACTTGGTAATGGGTGACAACACTACCGCTGGGGTTGTAAAGCACTTATAGGTAATGGGGATTCGAACCAATGATAAAGTCGGTAGGACGTAGTTTCAATGTGTAAAACACGAAAATCTGAGACCGTCTTTTTGAAGGATCGTTGAAGAGGTCAATTTTTTGCAATAAGCCTTCAAAGAGCGTAATTTGCATGTTTTTTTATCTACTGATACAAGACGAAAAAGTTCATTGAGCTAGTTTTAGGTCTTAGTAAAACTTATAACATGAGACGTCGTAGGTTCAAATCTGTTTAATAGTTGTTGTAAAAAACTCTGTAAAAACTGTTTTGTTTCGTTTTTTGCAATAATTAGTACAACGAGCAATTCTTTTTCATATTTATGGTTTTAAACTTTAGTCCCTGCAATAGCAAAACCAACGATATAACAATATGTTGTGCATCAATTAGTCGCTGAGATACGATTAATTATTTATTCCGACATCTTTTGTTAACAATTGTTGCATTACGCCAAAAATGGTTGCAATACATAAATGAAAGTGGGAGTTATTTGGAAGACCATGTAGTTTGTCCCATTTTAATTTGCAAGGGATCGGTTGATAATGACATCCCTATTTTTAATGTCAAAAAAGGGGTCTTTTTCGGTTCTAAACAAACTGGATCCTCCGCGATTAATTGCGTGAATTCCTAATTTTAACAGCTTTACGTCTAACGTATTACACAAATATAGAAGGAACAAAAATTATGCTACCATAACAGGAGTCGGGATAGCAATTTAAAAAAACTTTTCGTTCATTATAAAAAGAGAAATTAATTGCACGGTTTTGAGTAAATAATAAGTTGTATTTTTGTTATCGGCAATGAATTAGTAAGAAAAATACAGCGAAGTTGTTTAAACATTTAAGTCAGCGGCGTTTAAAATAGCAAAAGTGGGGGGTGAAAATGCGTCGTACTTGTCTTTGGTTTTCTCTTGCCATAGAACAGGTTGCGCGACTTCACAATCTCTCCGTATCAATAATTGCCGTCTCTTCGTTATTTAAATACCATTTTTTAAATGTAGGGTAACTAATTAAAATAATAGTTTTTGCATTTTCAGTTTTGTCAAAAAGTTTCGAATTTTGTTATTAACAATTTTTATTGCAAAATAGGTTATTTGTGTTCATCTTATAAAAATTTGATTGTAAGACCTATTGCAAAAATATGACCATTTCTACGATCTTCTATTTTCGTATTTTCTATGATAAAACTACGCCCTACCACCTATGAGTATTTTTTTCTTCATGCTTATTCAGTTATTTTAAATTTGACAGTGCAATCACATGAGAACCAGACAAATTAATTTGTCAATTTCATTACTCTTTTACAATGATACATTCGAGGAAGGCCGCCGACACGGAAGGGGGGGGGGCAGTTTGCCCCATGCCCTGAGATTGGGGATCTTAGAGGGAACTCCTCTTATGATAGAGGAGTAAATTTTTTAATTCCATATGAATAAAAGTAGAAAAATGGTCACTAGAGAAATACAACTAATTTTTCACGTCCTTTCCGCTTTAGAGGACACTGGGATAAAGTAAAGTTGAGAGAAAAGTTTCGATAAATAATCGTTTAAAAGTCGTTGTTCATAATTGTTAACCCAAGGAAGGTTAGATAAAAAAACTGCACATTATTTTAAACTTCTCTTATTATTTAAGTACCGCAATGTCCAGTATACGAGTTACTATGTACAATAAGCGTTCTAAATTTGCATAATAAGAAAGTATTGCAATACTTCTGTTCGTTTGTTTACTTACATTTCAACTAAATTTTCTACTAAATCATTTCTACCCCTTTACATCCATCAAAAATAATTAAAGAAAAACCAAAATCTCGTTTTTAGGTTTCTAAACCACAGAGTTTACATACAGAAACCGAGATGAGATTTCAACTAGTCCGTAAGACAGACACTCTCGCTCCACCAATGTGTGCCATAACTGTAAATAAATTAGAATACTTTTCATTCTGTAACAAAAATTGTATTGAATTGAACAAAAAAATATTTTTTTTTACAAGTAGAAGCTTCAAATTGTTAAGTGTTGTCACAATCACAATAGTGATCATTCGCTGAATAATAATAATTTTTGGCATTCGTCCAAAACTAGTTCTGTCATTGCAACAAGAATAAAACTTATATTCGAAGAAAAAACCGGAACTAAAGTATTTAGTATTGTTAAAGTGTTATTTTCATTTAAGAAATAGTAGGGAAAATAGAAATTCTCGCCTTTCAGTTTTTCATATGTTCGAATTGGTAGACAATTATTCATTCCCAGAATTTATTGTTTCGCGGATTTGATTGAACTGCTTTTGACTCGACGCACTGGGGCCGAATATTAGAAGTTCACACCCTTCAGAAACACCTCGCTGTTTCAAGCTAAGGAGATGTACAATGGCAGTGATATATTCTTAAAGGTTTCGGCGGTCTGCATTAGGCGAATTTCGGTTGTCCCGTTGGAGCCGCGTTGAAGATTTGAAACTGAACATTTCGACTGAACTGCTGTAAATGCACTTAATTAAGAAGTATAACCTAAACGTGATCATTTCTGAAAAAGGCCAAACGGTCAGCCCAAATTCAGAAAAATGGCAGTAATTTTGTTATATTTTTATAAAATTGTACTTGCATTGAATCCATAGTTGTCAGGGTGTCGGAGATGTTTCGTTTTGTACTACTAATACCGTTATGTTGAAGCCCAGATCGCACCTGGCATGGCACCTTAGTGCTGGGGAATGGGAGGGGAAAATGACGTGACGCCACCAATATTAGGTTTGAAACCGTAATTTTCGGGGTTTTAGAGCAATAACCATACTCTTTATGCCACTATGTAACCGTTTAGACCACATCAGGTTCAAGACCACTGCACGGAAAGAAAAACCTAAGCTGGCGTAGCGAATGTATTGGCTACCAGCAGGACGGACTATACATACTGGTACAACTAACAACCGGTTGCTGTGACGTGAATTTTCGTCCTTGAGTACCATAGCTTACAGCAGAAGTTCTCACAGTTTAAGTAGCTAATCTTCTAGAAAAAGAGGGAACTTATGGTAGATTGATGATGCCAACCTGTAAGCAAGTGTCGGTCTAGACTCGTCTGCATGCTTTCTTCTCTGTACGACTTTCTTGGCGATATTCATTTTTATTACAACTCCATCGTCTTACATTGTTTAATCACAGGTGTATGTCACACATTCTTTTTTCAACATACATTTTCACGTATCCGACTGCGCCAGTATTCGATCCAGGGTTCTTTTCTTCTAAAGGCAAGACCGATATCACCGACATCATGGAATAATTTTGTATTGTCTTCGATTTGGCGCCATAGTAGTGGTACGTAAAGTAGTAATCATCTCTAAAATCTTGAAAAATATATCTAAGTACCAGGAAAATAGTTTTTATGCATCCAAACGTTTCATTATTTTGGATATACTTCAAATGTGTTCTCATTAGATTAATACAGTTGAAAATAACATTATTTAAAATAATAATTAGGTATTGGCCAACATTAACCTACAAAAATTCAAAATATCATCAGTGTACAGCTGCTCGACGTCGGGACATCACTATAAATTTTCGAGCTCATTTTTCGGGTTACGCAACGTCGAGATTGCGTCATTTAGCCGTAGTAATGAATCATTTTGTTCAAGTTAAAAACTACTCATATTCGATTTCATTCCGTAAAACAATTGTTGAGGCTGCGCCGCCTCAGACATGGGTCAAAGAACCGAATGACTAGAAGGCAGCGCAGCCGAGTGTCATTTAGCGGCAACTACGAACGAGATCGGTGGGGACACACACACACAATAGTTCTTGTAGCTAAGTCAGATTTTTGAGCGGGGCTGAGCTTTTGCGCGCAAAACCCATAACCTATAGCTGCTGAAGTAACTTTCCTCCTCCCAGACAAAACAGCGTTAGCGTCCTCAGTGATTACGTCTCGATCAGACGTAAACACTTTTACGGCAGCTACAGCGTAATATGTGGCAGGTAATGGTGCTCTCTGGCCGCTAGTTGGCCAACGCTTGAGCTATCACAGCTAACTTTAGACTGAGCTATTCAACTTTTTTTAGGAAGAGTCTGAAACGAAAAATTATCGATATGGTCGATATTAGTGTCGAATTCCTAGCTTTCAGGGTTACTGAGAGGAATAGAGACTTCCGATGTTATGTCAGAATTGGGCTACCATTCGAGTACGGAGGAGGGGAGTGTAAACAGACCTAGAACCCGCATGGGGGAATGGGGAGGGAGTGTCATGTAAAACTATTGATTCAAAAAAGATGGTTATTTGTGCTTAATCCTTAGGTTTCGGGGCTTTTCAGATGATCAGTGACATGATGTTAAGTACAAGTTCAGCAGTTAAGTGAATTAATTAATTGTTCGGCGGACGGGCAACGACTGTGCGAAAATCGGGTTAATGGAAAACTCATATACGCCATTAGATGTCGGAGTTAAGTCTAATATCCGAGTATATGTTGGTCACACCGCGGCCCCTAACCCGTAAAACTGGTGTTCATCTATCCAACCCGAAGTTTCTCAGTAAACCTCGGGAAACAGATGCGTCACCTTTATCCTGGCGAGGTAGAGCCTACCATGTCTCGAGCAGCGACTCGTCTCGAGGCTTCGGCCAAACCGAGGAGGCAGGGAAGAGGCGTAAGCCCCCTGAAGCTTGCTCTAGATGCCCCTTGATTGGGTAGGACTCTGCCGGGTAGTGGAAGTCACACCCACACACAATTGGCTAAACATTGTGAATGTAAGTCTCTCATGGAACAGGAGTATCTGTTCGGTTACTGGATTCCTTAAACAGGACGAGGTTGCTAGTGGCCTCGGGCTTACCCGTGTTTGTCGTGCAGGCATTCTCCTGCAACCCTCGCCTGGATCCCAATGAGGGCTGGTGCCGAGGGGTCATTGACCTAGGACTTCCACCTGAGGGGGTCTTTAAGGTAAGGCGTCTGCTAGGTACTTGGCCTGAAAGGGTTGATACAATGAAGCGTGATTTGGGTGCGCGGAGACTACGGGCTCCACCTCCCTGGGTAAGCGCGAACCAGAGAACACGGGAGTGATAACTGCAGACAAATTGTATTTTTTCCTGAGTAAAAGAAGATTGGTATAAGAGAAAGCCCGGGCAAAGCTGGGTTATAAGCTATTACTAATGTATAAAATAACCCACAGCACGGACATGGTCCTGCGATAGGAAGACCTCAGTGAGAGTGACCTCATGCATTTTGTTGTTATTATTAATCCTGCATATATTTCATGATCTTAATTGTGTATAATAATTTGTAGTTTTTTCCTTATTTGTTTGTATGTCCTTCTACCTACAAGAAAAGTGGAAATTCGCATTAAAATGGTACCAAAAGAAAAGAAAAAATCCTAAGAAAGAAACATGACAAAACACGTAAATTTCTTGATGCTTTTTGTCCCCATACATATCCTGATTTGTCAACTTTTGGAATATTTGTTGAGTGAATCCGAAATTTTTGCAACATATATTACTGGCGTACTGCCCACCGAGTACGAATTGACATGTGGTCGTGAAGTGGAATATGCATTTAGTGACGGACTTCAGTTTCGACAAAAATCATGCTAGAAAAGACCTGATAGAAACAGAACGAAAAAAGCATTAGGATGCTCCTTTCTGTAGTCATAGATATCCTCGTAGTTGAAAAATTGTAGAAACTCAGTTCTCTTTTAGATGTGGACATTTCTTCGTTGTACTACAACAGAATAAATAATGATTTTCACGAGAAGATTAGAAATCATCACAATGAATATATTTTTTCAGTGAAAATAGTTTTAAGGTGCGTTTTTAATCTTATTCCTGAATTGTTTTAGGAATCGTTCATACGTCACGGTCTTTAGGGTGGGAGGGAGGGGGCGAATCCTGAGTGGGCGGCGGGGGGGATTTTTTAAATTTTTTAAAAATTTGTAGTATTTGCAAATGGGAACTGTATCGTGCTATTGAAGTTTATATACATGGATCCATAAAAGATAGGAGGTTGGTGGTAGGGCTATTGTTAGTAGGTGTGCGAGTTAGCTGGGTTTACCAACAACACGGAGTTGTTCGTAGGAGTTATTAATAATTAGGAGCAGTAGGATGTGGATAGAAGAAGGAGGGCTCGCTTTTCAGTAGTCACAGGGACATTAATATGAAAAGCTGCAAATTTTTTCTGGCCTTGTCGCGAATTGTACCCGGAGCCACTTGGAGGTATTTTAGAAAACGTGACGTTGCATTTGGTATTCAATGAATGTTTAAAATTGTCTCAGTTGAGGCAAATTTTCTTACAATGGAAACAACAGCATCCATCATAATCCCTTACGCACCATTTTATCCATGCGACACCTTCGACCTTTATAATCCTCTTAAGTATTCAAATTATTATATTTTATCCTTTAATTACTGTTTTTTTACGTTACGATTGGAGGAGGTTTACTGTTCATGATGGTCGTTTTGTGACGTCGCTTTATGGAGGGGTTTGGTATAACGAGTCGAAGGTGGAGGGTAAAAATCCTCAACAATCGTGTGACGTAGTTTATGAGCGATCTCTTGACGTGGTAATATGTACTTATGGTGCCTCGAATAATAACGTAGTGCAATGTTGAAACGACAACCTAAGTGGTATTTTTTCCTCCGATCGGTCAAAGACCGGGAAGACGGAGGGCGAGTTGATGCTAAGGCTGCTTTGCCTGAAACACTCTGTGTGTTCTGTGATTCGGGTTAATTGCACACTTCAGCACAAGTTTATGCAGGAAGTTCCTTACAAATGGAATGCAGTTTTGCTTTTGTAGAAAATCAGGATGTTTATATTTATTTAAATGACTAAGAACACTAAATATCTTTGTTCACTTATCAGAACAGTACGTCTTACAATAAGTATAAATGAGGATGTTATGTTACCTAAGATTATCCATGCACATTCCTACGTGCAATACATTCACTCTGATAACAACTTGGGAGATAACTGTAATTTTAAAAATGAAAATAACTTTCATTTTAGGTAGAAATCCATCGATCATTTGTCGATCATTTGGTCAGACATTTTTTTGTTAATTTGAATGTCTACATTTTTATCAGTTTCACAACATCTCATTTTTCGTGATGAAAATTTCTTTTTTGTCTATCGTCAGGCTTCTTCCTGATCATAAGTTCTTCAATTAAAAATATGTTATTTTTTAGCTCTATCATTTACCCTTAAATTTTAACATATTTCCTAATGTTCGTTAATAAATATTGAAATAGTGATGTCATGAATGGTAAGATCATACATTTAAGCACTTAGGAAGCCAACTTTTTCTAAGTTTCCCTTACACCTCCCATTTCTCTTTTAGCATTTGATTATTTTCTTTATGTTCTCTGACATAGCTCAATACGACATCACAAATATGAAATCTGGTATGATTATACAAATACTACCGCAGTTACCACTTAACTTTATAGAGCTCCTCCTCAACCATCCAGCTGAATTGTATGGAAAATATCTCGTCATTAATACTAAAAAAGGAAGTTTAGTTACGAAAATATGGTTCGGTACCATTTTGTAGGTTGTGAGGAATATGCCAAATGCGAAATATTAAACCAAGCAAAAAAGTATAATTTACCACAGAATAATAATGCAAATCATTCTAAGGCAAGTACTATAGAGAAGGACGCAAAGCATTTTTGACATGAAATTTAATTTATACAAAGTAGTTTCTTAATTTCCTTATAACAATGACAAAAAATTGAAAAGTAAATTTATGTTTGAACCCAATAATCTAGTTTAATCAACCCAACAAGTTCGTGGAATAATTGGGAGCATGGCTATATATTTCTTGACACTTTACTATGAACACAAACCCATTCCCGATATAAACTTAAGTTATACCCATGGCAGAAGGGCCTGAAATAATTTTTAGGCTGAGCCCTTCATTATTGGTCTCCGCCCGAAATAACTTTAGGCCAGTCCGAAATGACTTTAGATCACCCGAAATACATTGGGCCGAGCCCGAAATCTCTTTGGGTCGGCCCGAAATGCAAGAACCATCTCTTGAAGCTGGTCTGATATATGTAAGTTATATTGTTGGTACTACAGAATTTACATCAGGAGTGCTATACCCAATGAAATAAATATTGTGCACAAATAACATACAAATTGAATTTAATAGATGTGCGATTAAGGTTTTGTTATAAAACAAATTAAATTTTATTCTGAAAAAAGCATAACAAAGAATAGTTAATATATTTGATTGAACCTTTGTAATAATGATAAAAAACTAAGTCTGCAAACGACGAACAAGATGACACTGGTCAAATCAGGAAATTTCCTAAGAGCAGAAAAATATTGGTAAATTGAGTAAATAAATGTCAGAAATTGCATTGATTGCAGTCTTTAACAACTATTTTAACTCTAGTTAAAAATAGCTAATTACTATCAAGCAGAAACAGCAGAAGGGTCTGAAATGCTTGTCAAGAAATATTAGACCGCGAAAACGAATGATATTTCGGGCGGCACGAAATTCGTCGTTCAGTATTCGACGTGACAGGGGATGCAGTGGGATCAGTTTGCCCTAATCCCTAAGAAATGGGTTTCTTAAAGGGTTCTCTATATACGAAAAACATTTTCAATATAAAATCAATTAATATTGAAAAGTTAAACCCGGAAACATGTCATTTTTGTCTTTAATAAATATTTCCTTGTTTATTCCTTTAATAAATATTCCCTTAATAAATATTCCCTAGGGGCGTGTTTATTGTAACAATAAGTCGTGAATTTTTTGTGTTTTTTCAACTCTTATGATTTTTAAACACTATACTCAGAATAATCTATAGTTCGATAATAACTTGTACATGTAAATTTACAAACATATTTGCGTTAAATTACAAACATATTGACATTATATATGTATTATAACTCGCAGCTAACTTTTTATCTTATCTAGGAACTTTTGCTGAAATTTTTGAATCCGCCTCTGCCTTAAGGCCCTTGATCGGAATTGACGGAATACGTCCCTTGCTTGCTTCCGGAGAGTAAATTAGTTTATTGTCCTCCACGTGGTCATACGCAGTTTGTACTGTTTTTTGACAATAAATTTATTATAAAAAAATTTATTATGTATTCATAAAGTATCTTAAAGTACCTCGTATACGACGCACTGATACGAAGTACCGTTACCAACTAAGAATGTATGTTAAAAAAGGTATTGAATTATTTTCGTACGATTATTGGGGAGAGAGGCGGAAGAGAAAGGGAACGTGTTGATATGCTGAGCAAGATTTAGATGCGCGTGGGAACTATACGTCATTAAAAATAAGGATGAACTCTTTTGCTAATCCGTACTACTTAATCCACAAGATTTCGTTTTATTCAAACTTTACTCAGATCTCTTGAAAAAGGTTCGCACTTTAATTATATCTGTGTTCATGATTTTAGAAAAGAAGGTAAGACCTTCATCGGTGATAAGGTATGAAAAGATGATTTGTTGGTTTCATACTTGACGTGACCGATTACATTTATACTTATTCCCAGGTTTTTTAATTTTATATTTTTGTATCCTTCTTGAAAACTCCTACTCGTGCCTTTGTAATTTTAACTAGCAATATTAATGAGACAAGGCACTCAACTCGTGAAGTCCAAAATTTGTACAGAAATCAGCTGGAATAGTTGCGTACTGAATGGTTTGAGCGTCCAGGGAAATTGATATTCTCGCGACACGAGAACCCACTGCAGAAATAATTTACAAATAAATAATTGATTGTCACAGAATTTATATTACCACACGGAGAATAAGAAACTGTTTAACAAATAAACAAATTAATGTTGAAAATGAAGTAACCAAATGCGAATGACCATAATGCAATTTACTCGAGATGCAATTCCTAGGGACCTACAGGCAGTGGCGGATTTAACATTTCTGCACCTCCCAAAACAAAAATGGCAACTTGTTATAAAATCTAAAGGATAATCTTTTTATTCAATAGTTGTAATGGAACTATTATTAAGCATACGCGTACTGTAATCAATTCCAAAAACATCCGCAAGAGGTAATATTCACCTCATGGTTATCGTAGCGGTCTTCAAATCGCCAGTGAGCAAGTTCCATCCCGATCGATATCCTTTAAATTTCATATTCGATGGGAAAAATTAATTCTCGCCGCAAAATACTGCCAAGGAGATATCCCGCTTTCACTGCCATCTGGTAGTGGAAGACGGAATGATGAATTCCGGACTGGTCCGAAATTTCAGGCTTTTTCGCGGCCAAATATTTATATTTGCTTATAAAAATATGTCTCATTATTATCAACACTGAAATATTTCTGACGATAAACAATTTCTAATGCTTTTGGATAGTTACCGTTTTGTTGCTGTTATTTATCTATTCCGGTTAAAGACAATAAATCATTGATAATATTTTGTTTCTTCTTTCGTACAACGTACTCAAATCGCCCTGCAACTGACAGCATCGACGTTACGGGCGGTTGGGAACTGAGATAAGTATAAATATATAAGTAATTTATTAGTTATATTATGTTGAATGAGAATGGGAGACGGGATCGAGATTCGGACTCGGGACCTTGAGCTTAGCGCGCTCATGCGCTTACAGACTGCGCCATCCCGTTCGCCTCCCGGGCCAGTTTTCCATCCTTATTCAACTTGCGAGACC
Organism: Laupala kohalensis; assembly: GCA_002313205.1. Taxonomy (NCBI): domain Eukaryota; kingdom Metazoa; phylum Arthropoda; class Insecta; order Orthoptera; family Trigonidiidae; genus Laupala; species Laupala kohalensis. The sequence continues at coordinate 101,557 of NNCF01134649.1, forward strand.
CAAAGACCTCTGAGGTGGACTCGTAGAGACTACGCTCCTCATATGAGGCGACTCCCTTAGGAAGTACTTTGTTTTGGGTCTCGCAAGTTGAATGAGGATGGAAGACGGGACCGGTACGTGAACGGGATGGCGCAGTTGGTAAGCGATTTCTAAGTAATTTATTGTCAGAAAAGCAGTTACAAACTGCGTATGACCATGTGGAGGACGAAAAACTAATTTACTCTCCGGAAAGGGACCATCCCATCATTTCCGATCAAGGTCCCTAAGGCAGAGGCGGATTTAATGATAAAATATTTGCGTCGGCTTCTCCAGCCATTCGAGGGGCTGATCAAAAAATACCTGGAATTTTTCGCTTAAATTTTAAGTACGAACGTAACAATTGTTTCAGCCATATCTTGACATCGGTAGCAATAATAGTTGCTTACTTTATTGTAGGTGGGTGAAGAGGTTACACGTATTACCTCTGCGATTTTTTATTTGTGGGGAATATGAAACAAAGGATTTGCATTAAATTTTGTTTTGAGTATGGAACAATAGCACCTCATTGGAAATAGTGAATGTTCCTTCCGGCGAATACAACAAGGGTATACAAGAGGCACAAACGTTTTTAAGAGGGCTGAGAAGACGAGTGCCCTAGACGCCCCAGCGCATCAACAACCAATGGCGTCAAGAAGCTAAAGACAATAATTATGGACAATCGCCGAATTAGGGAGATTGCTGATGACGTTGGCGGATCAAACGGCTCGTGACGAATTGTTTGGGTGAAGATACCCGAAGAAAACGCACCGATTAGAGGCGAAACAATTCATGGTAATGCCTCCACGATAATGCATATGCACACGCTTCGGAGGTAGTTCGTAAATTTTTGACCAGAAATAACATGGTTATGATGCCCCAGTCTCCGCATTCTCCTGACTTAGCTCCTCCCTGTGACTTTTTCTATTTCCGAAGCTTAAAAAACATTGAAAGGACGACACTTTGCCTGTGTTGAAAGGATAAAGGCAAACCAGCTGAATGAGGTAAATGCCATCCCAAAAATTGCGTTCCAGAAGTGGTTTGAAGAGAGAGAAAAGCGCAGGTACCAATTTATTTTGTCTTTTGGGAAGAGCATTGAAGGGAACAAATTCAATTTTGATGATAAACTAAATATTCTTCGAGAAAAACAAAAATTTCGAGAAATCTAATTGATCATATTTCGTACATTCATCCAAATTTTTACTGAGCCACATATTACATGGACAGCGCAAAGGTAACTATAGCATACGCTGAGGTTCGAACATTATGGAAAATTTCATTTTAAAGTATAATTTATATGACTGAGATCGTGATATTCACGAGAATTCTTTACTCTCGAGTCTTCCAGTTGCGTCGAAAGATGCAATATATTTTCAACCAAACGAGAAATCATCCAAAAACAATAATCGGCAAAAATTGGTTGGAAAAATGTGTAGTTTGTTCATTTTATTTAAGTTTATCTTTTCTAAGAAGAAAACATTATTCGAAAATTTTATTTAGTTTCATTCACTTAAATACAACAAACGTGACGCGGTGACAAAATCCCATCACAAATTCCAAAGCGAAAGAATGGGATTCATCCCACTGTGTGACGTCAGACCCGTATTTGTGCTAGCGGCGCTTTAGTGCTCTGAACTTGGAGCAAGTGCAAACTCTCCGTAGAGCGCTAGCGTGAATAGTCCTGGTTTAAAAGACAAGTAATAGGGTAAAACATTTAATAGGAGTGCTCGCCCGAAATGTCGGTTTAATTTCGTGTGACAACGTATTGAAAAAAGTGTAAAATAAAATAAAATAGATTAACAACGTTACTGAGTCCATAAAAATTCTTTCTTTTAATTAAAAGGAGCAACGAAACAAACCTTTGGGTATTCTAACAATTTGTCACCCTCCCGATGCTTACGTTCACAAAACAAAAGCATTTCTACAATGTGAGATACTAATATTACATGATCTCTTTTTATCTACCAATACATACACCTGTCATAAAATACCTAAGTAATAAAGAAATTCTTAGAGCATTTCGGGTTAACATTACTTTTAAACGACAATCATATTTTTAAAACATTTTAAAAGGACAATGTTCGGTAGAGTCTAGGCCCTTCTATTGGAGATATTTGGGAGGGGGCAACCACTCCAGTCCCCGCTAGTAGCCGACTGAGCCAATACATTGCTGTTTTTTTTAAATAAAAATGTTGCAAAGTCCTCCATGTTAGTATTTAGACGACGACTAGGTAGTCGTTTCCTAAGGGTTGATTTACTCTTTCGGTCATTTAGAGTTCACGAAGGTTCAAATTTTCTCTCAAACACAACTCTTTATTTCATTTTTTGAGTGAATGTATCAATTAATTCACTACAAGTTAAAAGTGTTTTTCACTAGTTCGTGACCCTACACCTTGTAATAGTCGACATGCAACGACTTTTTTTCGTTGAATAAATAAATAAATAAACTTTATTTTTAAAAAAGCAGTTGCATCACGTGGGGGACAATACACTAAATTATTCTCCGGGAACAAGCAAGGGGCCATTTCATCGATTCCGATCAAGAGTGTAAGGGCAGTGGCGGATTTCATACTTATAATTAAAAAAATAAATAAATACGTACTGTTATCAATTTATTTCTCTAAAATGAATCATAGATATAATGTGCCGACAAAATTCGAGATTAATAATAACGAAAGTATTAAAGAACATTCCCGCCTATGGAAAATCGGCCACTACCCGGAGGAAAACCGGAGACAAGCACGGACCACGATGGGTTTCTGATGTTGCTTTCTTAATTTTTTGTAGAATGGGCGCGTGTTTGGATGCAGTGACCATTATATGTATTGGATTTATTACGTGCAAGTTCCTGTCGGAACATTCCAGCTACAATTCCCCCACGTTTTTGGTGGAACAAAATCGGCCCCATTCCACGGCAGACTTCCCCGCGATCTCCATCTGTCAGAGTCCAGAAAAGTTTCAGATTAGCAGGTAGGTGTTTGTAAAAATAACCACAAAGGTAAATAATTCATTATCCAAATAGTAACTTTTTAGTTTATTAATGATTAATTGTTGTTTGTATCATACAAGAACATTAACACTCAGCAAAAGAAACCAACTGACCTGATTCTGAAAATAAATCGTCCATAAATACACTTTTTATACGTTGTAACACTTTTCAGGTTTCCATGAACACATTCCTTCAAATCATGCAACAGAGTAGAACCTTCATACATTTTCGAAAAAATCACAGGAAAAGAAATACGGTATCACAGGAAAAGAAATAAGTTTTTCAAACAGATTTTTTACAATTTTCTAACTCATAATAAATTGGAATAACCAAAACGCACAATATAATAAATTTTGTAAACAAATGTAATTTATATATATTTTTTTCTTTTCAGAAAACAATGACCAAAGTTGCATCGGAATAATTGCCAAACCTATTTCACAACAGTAAAGCAATTACCTAATGCAACTGGTTTGACGCGAATATGTTATTTTCGACTGAAATTGGAGATATCTTTCAAACGACTACGTTATAAAAGATGTTTTTTCATTTCTCTTCGTCCGCAGATTGGCAACTGCTATGCGTTCCTTGGTGCAGTCTGGAGAAGAAAAGGACCATCAACTGTCCGCAGAAGAGCTTTCATCATCCACGGAGCAACTGGAGTCTTTCGTGCGCGGCCTCCTGTGGCCACAGCAGGCTTTCTGTCTCGGCTGCAACTCGACAGTTCCATGCGAAGCGTGTTCCCATTTCTCGACATCACTCCATCTCCATCAGGTACATTCACTTCTCTTGTCGCATAATTTCGTGTAATTTTTATTCCATGAAGAGATTTACGTTGTGGAGGGAGGGCACTGCAATAGTTGATATATTGTGTTTGATCCGCTATTTGGCATGAGGCAGCGCGGCTCAGTGGGTAGAGATGCTGACTAGATGGCTGGGGTCGATTCTCGCTGGGGTGGGGATTTTTAATCACTTCCCAATGACTTCCAGACCTACTCAGTCTGCTGTAAAATGAGTACCGGGTCTATCCTGGGGTCAAACCGGCCTGAGCGAGATGCTGGTCACGTCTGTTCCTAATGCCGAGACCAAGAAATTGCGGAGTTCTACTCTCCACTTATCCCTTCGACGTCTTCGGGGCTGCTTGGCCTTTTGCCGTAGGGAATTGTTTGTTGAGCCAATTTTGTGGAGATATCCTCTTAGTCGATAGTGTCCTGTTGCTAGTCAAACTGTCCAATGTCTGCTCATGTTACGCTTCATCAATTAAGAATATTCTTCAGAGTCCTACCACTATACTGTATTAATTAAAATACGCCGGTTCCAGCAACCTCATTTAAGATTTTTAACCATGAAACTTATTTCGTTTAAGCTGGGAGGGGATGTTTGTTGATGTTATTAAGTTGGTTTACTGATAGTTATATTTCTTACAACTTTATTATTTCATATCTCCGGATAAAAATGAAGTAACAACGTAATTAATGGCACAGAAAACGCAAAAAACCTGGATGCAATAAAACAATGCAATTACGATTACAGCAACTATGTACTTGGTGACTTTCTAATACTCCAAATATTTACCTAAATAATACTGTTGCTCTTGATCGAAATATATTTTTTACCTTTGTAGTATCACGATTTGTTAATTAATAGCAAAAGATAAGTGAATTTTTTACTTGTACTGTAATACGTTAGAATTTTAATTGCATAATTAAAAGTTACAGAAAAACGTGTTTTGGTTATCAATTAAATTTTCATTTTATGACATTTTATTTACATGCATAGTTCCAATGTAAGTGCACAATTAAAAAGGAAAGAAAATCGTGTTACAAATTTAAATATTTATTTCTCTTATCAATTACTTTTTGGTGTTAGTTTAATGCAGACAACGATTGAATATTTCAATTAATGTTACTTAGATAATTATCCTGCACATCAACCGATTCTTCTCTTAAATCTTTTCGATGGAACTTCCCTTTACTAATGTATTTAGCATGCGTAATCACATTGCGAGCATTTATTGTCGTCGCCACTGGACAAAGACAGAGACATTTGTGGACAAATTTCATATCTCTAGCAATAGTTCCCACGGCGCCTCGGCTGACAGCTCGTCCACACAACAACGTGCCCGCTTACGATCCTCTCTCGAAACAATTGTTCACACGGGAAACGAAGTCTCTGACTTTCATAGGCCGGTATTACACGGTCATATTTCTATGTCATATATCTATGATCAAAAATATGATCGTGTAATGCACAAGCTATGATCATAGTTCAACTATGATCATATATCTATGACATAGGTCCTCGTTGAGAGAACCTTTGATCATATTTTTGATCATAAACATGACATAGAAATAGGACCGTCCTTAGGCAAAAGCTTTACCGTCGATCAATGGCAGTTGATCATTACGTCTCTGTAAAAAGCAAAATATCTCAGGAATTACCCAATCGGCTGCTCACTATAGAACCAAGGAAGAAACGACGCTATTCGCTGTACACGGTCACGTGTTTTTCCGAGGGTAACTGCGCACCCAAATTTCAATTAGGCACTTTTTCTTCGTGTTATTATATCAAAATAAAACATGAATTTTGGGTTGATATAAAAAAAAATACAAAACCTTTTTAAAAACAAAGCTTTTATTGAAGTAATGCAATAAAACGAATAATAAGTTTAGGTTTTTACAAAGATAATGCAATACCAAATGCTAATACCTCTATACATATTTCACATTAGAAAGTCCTAATAAAAATAAACGAACTTAATGTCTTTATCGCTGAATATGAAGCTTGTCGCGTGAATTGAAATGAAAACATATACTTCGGCAAGAACTTACTTACCAACCAATCACCGTCCCGGGATATTAATTGGTATCTACTTTTATAAACATTTCTCGACAAGCTTTTTGAAGACAAATAATTTAACCTGAAAATATTACATCATATTCAGTCATAAAAATAGTATGTACATTTATTTTTATTAGGACCCACTAATGTGAAATATGTGGGGAGGTATTAGCATTTGACTTTGCATTACTTTAATACAAATTTTATCTTATTCGTTTTAGTACGTCTCTTAAATAAAATTTTGTTTTCAAAAAGGTTTTTATTTATTATATTATTTTACACTTTTTATTATTAGATATTGTTTATTTATATGTCGAAATAATTTATCTTGCTTGTTCATATGCATGTAACACTAAAAATACTTCTAAACACAAAATTTTTAAATATAAATAAATAGCATAAATGTCCGTGTGATACACCTTCCTACAGCATAAAAATCGTTTGTGAAACGATTCTAATGATAAGATTTCCTTCGCCGATGTAACGAAAAGACGCAGGTTATGCAATTCGTTATACTTATTTGTAAGAAGAGACTGATTGCATTTCAAGAGACGCTTCCCGGCATTTATCTCGGAATACAATCGTAATTTAAAAACTGAAGAAACGTTCGGAGTTAGACATCATAATATGGTATAGCCATAGGATTCATAAATGTGTGACAAATTAGTTCATTCTGTTAGGGGGAACTAGTTTAAAATTCAGTTGCAAGATATGGCTCAAACATACAAACAAACGAACAGGTGAAGTAAAATAAAAGTTCGTTAAATGGCACTAGTGAAGATTACCATTCAGCTGTTATCCTCCATTCTTTTAACGATGCAACCCTTTTTATTAATACATCGATGAACGACGGGTTGCATAACCAAGTTGCGTATCGGTTCTGGAGGATGATGCACCATTTTATACTCGAAGCCATGTGTCTTTGCTTCGAGAAATTTAACATCAGAAGAAAAAAATCATGGACGGAAACGCACTGTGTTTATTAGTTTATTGTATATTAGTCGCAGTAAATTATTTTATTGCCCTCATCGTGGTCTTAGACAGTTTGCAACAACTCCCTTGACTATAAATTATTTCTTTCTTTATAACTTTATTTATTGTCAAACTGGCTTGATGTTGGTATAGAGCTTGTGCACAGTTTAGCCAACGCTTTTACTTCGCCATTGTCCATAAGAGTTGTTATATTTGTGCCTCGCGTTATGTTGGCAGGACATTGGAATTTCTGAAAACTTAAATCTATTGGATACCAATTCAATTCACGTGCTCTTGTGGCGCTATTGTGTTCCTTCTGCATGGAGCGTGTGGAACGAATATTATTTTGTGTCTTAATTTGTCGTGTTATTAACTTGTATTTCTTTACAGTAGATAGTGTGATTTGTGACTACAATGTATATTTATTCGGATATAACTTGAATTCGTAGAAGTTGGCAATTTGTGTTCGGCAGCCATATTGCATAATTTTCGGTTGCAGAGTTACATGATTTGGAGAAAAGTTTTCTCGGTTATCGGTTGATTATGTTAAGATACAAAGACACGTATATAAATTTGAAATCAAAAGTATATATTTCCCCCTTCTGCTGAGTAGAATTTGTATGTTTGAACTACTCTTGTTATTCATCGATAAATTGTTTAGGATATGATAGGCAGGGACTGTTTTACTAAAATTGCAACAATGAGCAGAGTCAATAAAGTTTTTTAAATAATACATTAATTTTTATGCAATTTAGGTATCATATTGATATTCATATACTATACGTTATCAAGTGCTATTCTAGTGTGTCACCAAAAATTCTTGCCCTGATGGATATAAACTTATAATACCTCAGAACTGAGAATTCTTAGCCGAATAATATTGAGAAACGTTCCTATTAAAACATTCTGTAAGTTTAGCTAATATTTAATGAAATTTATATCTTCTCTTGCGCGGTTGTACGGAGATTATCGGCCTACTAAAAAAATTCAAGTGTTTTTGCCAGGCAATGCTTACTTCACCAACTTTTCAAAAGTCATTTTTCTCTTTATCAAGTTTTTGAAACAGAAAAAAATGAATATCCTACAAATTCTGCAAATTACGATAATATACCAGACGTACCAAAATTTGTTTTGAGATATCCGCAATCCAGTCTGACCGAGACACCTTTTATTATTTTATATTTTAATGAGAACAACCTGAAAAAACATAGTTGTATTGTTATGAATTTAATTCTCCCGCTTAAAACTTTTTTGAAAAAATTAATAATTAATGAATATATTAATTTTCAGGAATTATTATTCATGCGATTTCACAAATAGTAGGAACGTCGGCGAAGTAAATGTTGAGTGTGAATTGGCACAATCGAAAGAAATGTTTTTATGGTTCTTCATATCTATTAAAGAACTTTGTATTGGAAAATAATGACGGGAAAATCAACGACGCCGAGGTGTTTCTAATTAGCGTTCCAAATGATCCTATTAGTTTTTTGTTCTTTTTTTGTTGGGGCTTTAAAGCTCGTCAACATCGAGGTCATTAGGGCCCATAGATCCTATTAGGAGAAGATTCGTAGTGAAATTTCGATTAATAATAAATAATAAATTTATTGTCAAAAAACAGTACAAACTGCGTATGACCACGTGGAGGGGAAAAAAAACTAATNCGACACTTCCTAATTTGAAATAGAGTCTCTTCTTACAACTGAATAGTCAGCCAAATAATGCTTATCGACAAGTTTTATCTACGACACCTAATTTCTCATTAAAGAGACACAATAAAATTCCAAATACATAGGAAACATAAATTTTACTCTCTCCAAACGAAGTTAATGTGGAGTTCACATACGGTAATCCGAAGCTTAGAGAATTGCGAAATACTAAAAATCTCAGCACTTATAAAACTTGCAGAATTTTTTTATATTCTAAAATATATCGCTTATATTTTTATTGTGTAACATGCTAAAAGATGACTTTATTTATATAACCTAAAAAGCATTAATTACGCATGTGTCCCTGCCACTTTCAAATTTCCGTTGTATCTTGCATGTCTTTTGTTTATAAAAAGAGACTGTTTAGGACGACGCCTTTGAGTTAAAAAAAGTGGACGAAATAGTTGGACGTAGTATGACTGACTTAATTAATTACAGACTCGTTTATTAATTATAATGGATTCCACGAAGCTGCACTTCCCCGCCAAGACAATTTACAATAACTGGACATTACGTAATATTCTCGCCATCGAGCCAGATGAACAATCGATACACGGTCAATGTGTGACGTCACGACGTCACGCGATCAATCGATTGACCGACCTACCAACCAATCGCGGGAGCAGCGCGAGTCCCCAAAAAGGCGAGTCACGTCATATGGGCACTCTCTCTACAAACCTCGTCCGATGAGTCAACATCAAATGTTTTAGTACTCTCAACACTCGGGAAGGATGCCGGCGACTTCCCCTTGAGTTTGTACCAGGCGACAGCTAGGAGAATTATTCAACCTGAAGATTATCTCGTGAGGGCATCGGCACACCGTTGAACTGCCACGTGATAGGCAGTCAGCAATTCAACCTCAACTGCACATCAACTCAAAATCATCACCTTGACATCGACCCAACGCCATCTTTGAAGGATCGTCTTACCTCATCCCAGTGCCTCACCTGAATTTCAGCATTGTATTCTTTCATTATTTTCAACTTTCATGTTTCATATCATGAAATTGTTTGTTGGCAGTCCAGAGTTTAAACACATCTCATGTACCTTCCCAATGTTCTGTAATTTGCCTGTACATTTATGGTCCTTCGAACCCGAACCTCATCCTGCATGTACTAGGAATTTCAATTAAAATTTCTGTACAAAGTCGAAAAACAATTTAATCAAATAATCGTACTTCATAGCAATTTCAAAATACCGCTGACCGCTGTAGAGGGCGCAGGGTTCTGTATTTCCTTTTACAAAGGACGGGCAATAAAACATGACGAAGTGTAGAGTGTCTACGTTCTACGCGTTATTTTAGCCAGAAGCTGAAGGGAGGTAGAAAATTGCTAACATATAATATATGATGTCGTTAGAATTGAAACTGGGAAGGAACGGAAAATCAGTATGTATTTTTGAAAGAGACGAGGTCGACGTTGGTGACAGATCTGGATACTGGTACGCAGCTACAAGGAAGACGCAGATCGTGGGTAAGAAGGGAACCAGAGGTTTTTTATGAGTTAAAGGATGACAAAGGGTAGCAGACCCAACGAACAAGGGAATGGGCGAGCGAGACCCTTAGATCTTAGAACTGTCAGTGAGTAGATGACGAAAAGCATAGGACAAACGAATGCTTGGCGAGCGTTGCAGAACCGGAGATAAAGAAAGTGTTGAAGAGATAGGTGTGACATCTCAAACTTTTTGAAAGTTGTCTAAATTTAGTATTCCGTTGTTATTAAGAGGCATCTTGTTAGAATCATTGAGGGGATGGTTGAAAAAGATGCCGTGGAAGCGTGGAAACTTCCTAACAAGGAACCTGGTGATTGACCAGGGACATGCACTCGTCATTCTGAAAGTGACCAATAACGATGACTCCACGTGGAGTATGAAGTTATTAAGCTAAAAATGTCACATGGTTTTTTGGAAACGCAGCACGTGAGCAAGCCTCTGACGGACAGAGTGGGGACGAGACGATAAAATAACGAGCAGAGACGCTCCGAGATCACTATCGCTTCATAGCATAACCGCAGTAGAGCATTAAGACTTGAGAACATCTTTACCGCCTAACATTACAAACTTTCAATCATTTGCAGCATTATCATTTGACATTATTAATATTTTCATTCTGAGATACTGTACTTAGAATTTTCGACCATTAGGTCTTGAAGTTTTTTGTACAAGTTGCACTTAAGTGACAACTTGGACTTGTCAAAATTTTACTAATTGTTGAAACTTCAACTTTAAAAATGTCACTGAGATCAAGTTGAAAGACAAATATTTTATTTTGTTCGTTAATGAGTGGCGATACAAAGACATTCTGATCGTATCTCGACAAGCCTCAATGAACTTTTACGACGAAAGAATTTTTACTACTATGGTGAGGCGCTGTACTTCCGGGAAGGAACTGGAACTCATGTTGACACACCAAACGCTGAGGGGCCTGGTCTCAAGCGATGAATGAGCTGTCAGCTGGGACGAAGAAGGGCTTCATCGCACGAGTCGACGCTACAAATGGCATTCCGATCTCCAACCACTTCATTTAGACTGATCTGTTCATCTGTAACCAAGGTAATCTTGAGCTGGCTGCGACCAGTATTAAGAACGTAAGTGACCGCGAGAAGACATAGTGCGACGACCAGGACTAATTATTGCCCTTGCTCAGAACATTTTTGTTAGCAAGGACTTGAAGAAGACGAGTAACGATAATTGTTACTCTCTTAATTCAATTAACATTTTTTGTAAATAGCCGGTACTGCTAACTACCAGGACAGTATATAAAGAGAGAAGTAATGATCAGTATTGTATGGGATAATGTGTGATTTTGGGAGTGGATGCGTGTTAGTTATAATTAAAATGTATTGTGTTAATAAATAATTAAGTCAGATTTATTTTTGAACGCGTTTTCCTGTGGTAAGGAACCCAAATGTGTGTTTTAACTTACTTAAAAAGAATTCAAACCCATTTAATGCATTTGATTAGCGTACGAGCTGACTAGAGCAACTTTACGAATGCGAGTGTTACACATTACACTATTCCTGTCGTAATTACCCCGTTTTATTACAATACCAATGCGTATATTTAAGAAAAAAGTATATCTGAACTGAATTTTGTAAACGTGGTGAATTTTGTAGAAGTAAAACACCTCTCCCCTGAAACCCTCAGCGGAGATAATGAATTGTCGTGCAAAACATGTAATGCAATTTAAATGAGGGAAAAAGAAAGACGATTCACCCTACGTCTCAAGGAACACAGTCACACTATCATACACACACATTAGAAAAATTAAACACAATTTTGATGTATTAAGAGATTTCCAGATAATAGAAATTGAAAACAACAACACACAAAGAGCTAAACTGGAAACAGTACATGTACATAAATCTTTATTAAGAAAGAACACAACACTTAACCACCAAATTCTTGATTTAAATTCTCCTTTCATCAAATTACACAAAAATTCACTCTACCTGCCCCATCCTCTGACCAATTGCTAAATTGATATTCCTCCAAAGTCAACATTGTCTACCATAAATCTTCATATCGCACCCCCAAACGTATTTTTAATCATTGCCACCAACACCATTCTCCGGCATTGTTGGGTGAGTCAGTTTGCGAACCAATCTAAATTAAATTTTTATTTTATATTTTTCTTCTTTTGTTTATTTTCCCAATTTTATAGTTTATGTCTTGTAATTATAATTTTATACTGTGCGTAATTTGTTATGGGCGTGAGAATGACCGATATTGGACTGAAAGAGTCCTCGCGAAAAAACGGAATAAACGAAATTGAGATGCCAATTCAACGTTTTAATAGTATATTTGAATTTTTATTAAATAAATGGTGGGTAACTATATTGCTCTGATACATTCATTTTTGATACCGATGTAGATACGTGTAACATACCATGCCAAGGATATTGAACATTTCAAGCGTTTTTTGGTTATTTTGAATGGAATATTATTAGGAACATTTTAAGGTTTTTCTTCATTTCAAACTGAGTTCTAATTTATACTTGTTATATAAATGATGCCCTATTGTTTGTGCTAGATTACTGTTTATGACAAAATAATCTTAAGTACCGAGAATTACAACACCTCGGAAACTCAGGAATCTTTAGTATTTAACTGCAGCGATAAGAAGACGAAAAACCTCACTCCTCTGCAATGAGACGTCGAAAGTTAATCGATGGCACTTCAGTTTGCTTAGTTGTCTTAGTGAAATGGACTTGTTTATAGTAATTCGCAAAATTCCTTACCAACCTGGTGTGAGACATGTGCTTAATAATAATAATAATAAATCCCGTATTGTGTTCGGGACCACTTGAAGAATAGCACCAATAGTACCCCTGTCGTAAGAGGTGACTAACCGGAGCAGCTGACCGCTGTCCTTCCCTTCGATCTCCTATCAGAACTCTTTTCCCCACCTTTAGGAGTCTCTAGGTGGATTGAGTAACTCAGAGACTCAGTATCCTACCCCCAAACAACCTACCCAATCTTTCCCACCTCACCTGGCCGTAGGGTAAAAAGGCTCGTCCATCGGAGATGGAGACGCGATCAAACAGTCGTAAGGCCTCGGAACAGAAGCCGCTGCCTGGGGAGCGCCAGGGCACCTCTGGAGCCACCGTTGGAGGTGACAGCTTGCGAGCCGGTGGCGGCCAGAAACTGAGCAGGCGGCCTCTGGCCGGAGCTCAACCCGAAAGGATGACAGCCGCTGTTCGTGGAAGCACCCAACTGCTACACACTCCCACTACTGAACGTGTTTTGACGGGGAGAGAGCCGGCAACCACCAAAGCGGGACTCACCCGACAGTGAATTGAGTGGTCAACTGAAATAAACAGGATTGTTATTCGCAGTTTCATGGCCGCTACAAAGTTTGAAACTGATATGACAGGTTATAGAAATCAAATGTATTCAAAATTTCTTGAAATCTACCCAGAATACACTGGAATAATTAACGAACAAAATCTTGTTGACAGAAAGCGAGCAATAATCAACACGCATCTTTTGTCCAATGAGGAGATCAATCAGATTATAAAGGATATGCAACAGAATAATGATGACCACATTAATCAAACTAATCCGAAAAACCTAGAACAAACCAATCATACTATTCTAACAAGTTCCAACACAATCAGAAATTATGAGTCTAGAAATGATCCACAGAAGGATGAGGCACTAAGATCAGCAATAAAGCATGAATTCTATGCTTCATACACCACGTATTATGGAATTGATTCTACTGTGAAGCCCAAGCCCATAAAACAAAGAAGGTAACAGGAAAAATGATGGAGAGTTTATATATTCTTCATTTAGAAAAACAAAAGAAATCACCTGCAAAACTTCACATTGTATATTGTGCTGCATCAGCAGTGTTGAACTTGTTAAGACCATCCCAAGTAACCGTAGAGAACTCAAGAAATAATTATGAAAAAGAAAAGATATCAAAATGGCAAATTAGACTAGAAAAGCGTATTAAGGTGTTAAGAGAAAAGCTTGGAAGACTTACACAGTTTAAGAAGTGTGTTAGAACAAATAAACTTAAGAAGCTAGTGCAGGAATCTTTCAGCTAGTAACATTGGAAAAAATTAGCGGTCTATTCTAAAAGACTCCGAAGGTACTAAGCAACCACGGCTCGAAAAAGACAAAACGCCGAATTTCAGAAAAGTTATTTTACAGGAAACTTCAAACTACCCACCAACGCAAATGCAATGAAAGAAACATCAGTTCTGTTCCGACTGAGCAACAGCTCACCAATGTCTGGTCCAACATTTGGGAAGTTCCCAAACAACACGATCCTTTGACAATGTTTAATGTTGTCTGATGAAAGGCAGAGAATGGAAACTACTGAGTGAATGGCGTCTGTACACATCAAAATAGAAGATGTACAACAAGTAATTAAGAAAACATCCAATTGGAAAGCATCCGGATCTGATCATATACAAAATTTCTGGTACAAACAATTTACATGTATTTACCAAAGTCTGGCAGAGTGCTACAATGACATCATATTGTACCATGAGAATACACCTGCATTCTTTACTAGAGGTAGAACAATCTTAATACCTAAAGATCACCAATAAGAAAAACCAGCTAAATATCGCCCAATAACTTGCTTATCCATAATTTATAAGTACTTAACTGCCACTATAACCAACAAAATCTATGCACATCTAGAAAAGAATAATATAGTGGCAGAGGGACAGAAGGGATGTTACAAGTCATCAAAATGATGTAAGGAGTCATTTTGGAGACACCTTCTACTCGAAGTCATGTTTTTTTGCTTCGAGAAAATTTAACTCAAGAAAAAGAATTACAAACGGAAATGTACCGTGTTTATTACTTTATCGTATATTAGTCGCAGTATATTACTTTATTGTCCTCAACGAGTTCTTAGGCAGTTTGTAACAGCTCTCTTGACAATAAATTATTTCTTTATCTATTGTCAGTCTAATTGGCTTGATGTTGGTATAGGGCTTGTGCACAGTGTTGCCAACACTTTTACTTCGCCATCGTCCATAAGAGTAATGATAGTTGTACCTCTCGTTATGTTGGTAGCACATTCGATTTTCTCAAAACTTAAATCCATCGCCAACCTCGGACACCAGTTCAATTCACTTGCTCTTGTGGCGCTATTTTGTTAGGTTATGTCAGTTTTTTGAACTTTGCTTGCATTTCTTTGTGACAATTTATATGTATTTGGATATACTCGTAACTTCAATGTGTAGAAGTTGGCTATTTGGGTTATGTAGTCATATTGCACAATTTTCGGCAAAGTTACGTGACTTTGAGTACACATGACGAGGCCCGGGGCGGACTGCACCCTCCCTGCCTAAGTACGCTACTGCCGCAAAGATATTCGAACGTAACGTTATAGCAGAATTTAAATTTCTCTCAGCCAAGATCATCCAGGGAAAGAACATGCATTTCGTAAGATCTCTTTGTACTACACGCATCGCGTTCTTTTCTCTCGATTGGATATTTGATTTTTGTTTGCAGGCATTCTTACCGTGTTCGCAAGTGTTGGAGTCTTGCGAGTGGAACGGGAAACCTGTGTGTTGCTGTTGCAATTTTCGGAAGCTGCTCACGAGTCAAGGAGTGTGCTTCACCCTCAATTCTCGGCAAACGTAAGTTTCATTCCATAAGTTATCTTAACTTGGGGTTATGAAGTACACACACTCTCGAAAAGTCAATGATAATATTGTGGCCGTTTAGATCGATACTCTTTGTAAGCCGATGGAGAAATACGTAAGAAATATTTGTAATAATTTATTAAATTATCGTGAATTCATATAACGTTTTATACAAGATGAGACGGGAGGGATTTATAAAGCGAGATACACTCATATTACGGCAAGAGGAGAGGGGATGTAAAAAAACGACAAGGAAAGTATAACTCGGATGTTGGCAAACACGACGGACAAAGGAAGGAAGAGGCTTGTATAAATTCGAAACTAATGTTGACTTCGTTAAGAAAATGTATGGTTTAAGCCAAACACGCCACTAACACAAATACTGACGACACGGAAATTATAACAACCACTTGTACAGAATTGGCATTGCAGAGGACCGTAATTGCATCTGCGGAGGATGTGATCCACATAGTGCAGGAACGCAGGAGAGCAGAGGCAGAGAGGTGAAGATGGTTAGACAAAATGAAGACACAGGTTTTAACTAATTTGAGAAGCTGTGCATTTTTAATTGGAAGCGAAAGTAAATATACAGAATTTATGGATTATGTAACAGAAATTGTAACAATAGGGAATGCAGCTAAAAATGGAACGGACAAAGAAGAAAAAGATGTAACAAATATAAGTGGAAGGATCAATGTGATACAGACGTGGATAGTAAAGAAAAACAAATACGAGATAAAAAAGAAAGAAAGATGAAACTGAATGAAGCGCATTATTTTTAAGGAAAAAAAAACACCGGTGTATACGAAACCCTGGGAACGTGTTAAGGTACAGGGGCATGTTGAATTAGTGTACTTATCAATAAAGAAATAACGTTATATAATTTTAAATATATAATTGCTTAGGGAATTATTTTTATTTATAATCAAGCTACACTTTACAAGAGGTAATCAAAAAAAGAACGGGAAATTTTAATGACGTGTTACTCGCTCTCGTTGTTCGAAGAAAATTAAACTATGCAAATAAATAAACAATAATAAGATATAGCAGCGGAATAATGTCCCACGATAATTGAAATCGTGATGAATAGTGAATTCCCACTAACGCTTTTCTCGGGATAATTTCGGTTTTCATTCAAATCAAAATGCAGGCTCTTAACTCTCTGATTTTGTTTTCTTTTGGAACAGTGGTTGAGTAGTATACGTTGGACTACTACAGAATTTTATGGTAACAGGATATTCTATTTATTTCTAGCGAAGACATATCTGGGATAAAGAATAACTATGTCCTTGCTCTGATTTCCATGAGTTGCCATTCAATGTGAGCTCTAATTGCCAATAACGTTTCTTGCATTCGCTAGATTGCATTACTCTGCACTTCAACGGAAGATTGCATATATAGAAAAGAATCATTCCTTCTATAATACTGATTCATGGCCTAATGTCTTCTTAATATCAAAAATATTTAATGTATTCCTCATCCGTACTGACAATTCATCTCAGCAAACAGAAATAATCCAAGAATGAGAAGGCTCGCAAATTTCCTCCAATAGAAGTTCATTTTTAAGCATCTGGGTACAATTTTACACACTTATGGAGCAAACGTCGCTAGCACTTAAGTGATCAACTACGCCCATTGAAAAGTAAATTGAAGTTTTCGAGTTCTGATTAAATTGAAAGATACTATTTAATAGCATACGTTCTTGATCATTTTATTGTGGCATTTCTCATTTAAATTCCTCGCAATGTGTTCTGTAAATAATCAGATTACCGTAATCAAAAATCGTTTCCGTTAAGTCGGTGTGTTTTCCATAATTCGTAACGTGAAACGTTATGTACTACGAGATATAAAATAAGCAACTACTTTTGAACCATTTAAGTGTACGTTCGTTCAGGAGAAATGGACGTAAAAAGTTCTTCGGACACAATTTCGTCGCGATTTGAAAACGAGGAACAAAGGAGAATTTTGGAAACAGTTACCTTCGTGATCGAAAGTAAAAGAAAGTAAAAATATTACGTAACGTTTGTAATTTAAATCATTTGTTTAGACAAACTTTTATACACAATGCTTTGGTTCAAAGAATAATTGTTTTTACAAAAACGTTTAGTAAAAATTTGGATATTTTGTGCGCGCCGATCTTAATGGATCTCGATTGTTTTAGCCACTCCCTCACATTCGCATGAATAGATCTGGAAATATGTTCCAAAACAACCTCTAATTCAAAATAATTAGATGTCGTGATTTTACCTTGAAATTTTGGGATACTACAAACAAGAAAAGATTTCGTGCATCTATGATCCGTTTATGGGTGCGTAAGGCCCCTTCGGCCCAATGGCGGTTATGTTCACCGCAACAAATATTACGATGTACATTAAAGAAGGAAGCTGACATACTTGTTTTCTATTTCTAAAATTTGAATTACATGCGCAGAATGCAGCATGAAGTACGTGGCTTAATAAAAGGCGAGAACGAATTACCTCAGCGGTATTTCGTCACACATGTCATGGAAAATCAGCGAACATTTCACAAAGTTAATGATTTAGAAATTTTAGAAATAAAGCAATTATTGGAAAAGGTTAAAACTTAAAATCATTCACATTATTTTTTCATTCTATTACAACATTTCCACATTCAACCATAACATAATTTATACATTGCCTTCTATAGTGCTGTCTTTTCCCGAGTGAGTATTTTTCGAGCAAAACGTTTCGCTTTCCGTAGGTGTTGGGGAGTCATATCAGTCAATGTCTGAAATAATAACGTTTCTCCTCCCTACCACTAATGCTACAACCGCGTCCATACAGCTGATTAGAACGAGAAAGAAAATACTGGTTGCTACACGAGTTCGTTCGAGTTTCTTTGAAATATTGTCAACACTTCAGAAAACCATATCTGATCAAACCTATATACTCAAAGGGACATACTCAATGTCATGTAATTTTGCCGAAATTTATGCAATATGGCTGCCTAACACGATTGCCAACTTCTACAAATTCGAGTAATATCCGAATAAGTATTAATAGTAGTCACAAAAGCGACTTTTGCTGTAAAGATTCAAGTTAATAACACGAAGTAATATTCGTTCCACTCGCTCGATGCAGAAAGAACTTAACAGGCAAGTGAATTGAACTGATGGTCGATGTTGGCAATAGATTTAAATGTACAGAAATCCGATAGTACTGCCAACGTAACGCGAGAAACATTTATCATTAAGAACGATTGCGAAGTGAAAGCGTTGGCTACACTGCTTACAAACATCAAGTCAGATATACTGACAGTAAATAAATAAATTAATAGTTGATTCTCAAACAGCCTATGACAACGTTCAAGATAATAATAAACCAATTTACTTCTACTACTACAATTAACTAATTAACACAGTGGTTTCTCATTTTTTTTTCTTTCTTAGGATACATCTTCGCTGGTAAAGATACGTGCCTTTGAATATAGAAGTGCCGTGGAGTGAGGTGAATGGAATAGAAAATGCTCAAAGCAAATAGAATTGCAGTGCAGTGTAGTGGTGTAGTGATGTGAAGTGTGCGTGACTGTTCACAGCAATCCTGTTTTGGCGTTATTTTTATAGTTATTAATTTCCTTTAATTATATTGTAGCAATTATTTTTACATTAAGATTATAAGAGGAGTAATGGTATGTGCGTATATTGAAGCGTGCTTGTACGTATGAGTGTGTGTCTGTATCTGTTTGTAAGTGAAAAAGTGTTTCTGTACGTATGTGAATATACGCACATATGGATTAATTTAATTTTTTAATTTCTTAGGTGTATTATCTTTCTCGCTTCCTGTGTACTACTTTTATAAGAATTTTATTCCACGTGTGTTTTATAGATATTTGGGCGAAGATTTTATTTTAATTTCACATTATCGTATTATGTCTATAATGTTTTCCATCTGACACCGAGCGTTGCTCACTTGCAGATTAATAAATTATTATAATATAGTATGATACAAAATATCCTCCTGTTTTAGGGACGGCTCAGCTGACGGAAATGTCTTCATGGTAGAGCGGCGCAGACCTGAAGCGACGTTTACCATAAAAAGCGCTCATCAAACTGAAGTAAGTTAATGGCGTGATTGGAATTGAAAATATGCGGAAAATTTTTCATGGCACCTTTCACGGGTAAAACAATATTTAATAATGTTGTAACATTGCTTCAGTTACACATTTCGTAGTTCGCTGCAATCCATCATCCGATGACTATAACCTGACAGTGGAAGTCTAGGGGCAGATCATATTCGCCAGTGTTTCCAGCACAGAAGAAATAAGGAGATATTTCATTTTCACGATCAGTTTCTCTCGTCGGAATAAAGGATATCAATTTTGTTTTTGCACACATGATTATCTGAAACGAAGACCATAATGTTGAGTTACAGTTCTTATTTTTCTCTCGGCTTCTTTAATCAGAGAAATACTTCGAACTCGTATTATTGTCGTGAAGTGTTGTGTAACGGAGATAGACTTATAAGAGAACAGATGTTTATGCAGAATTTTCTGATAGCTGCAAACGGTAGCGCTGGCCGGCGTCAGCTCGGCGGATGTCAAAACAATCTTCCCATTATTTCTGCCCTCATCCATAAATAAAGGGAACATTGACGTCAGAAGTGAAGGTTAACGTTCGACATTAGCTTCTGCCTCCGTCTCTGATTTTCATCGCGCCCATCTTCCAGATACAAACGAAACGTACAGGGAATACGAAATTGTCGAGTATTTCAATTGATAAGGCTGTCCCGCGAATTTTTGGATTGTGTACATTACGGAAAAAGGAATTTATCATACTAGTCATATCGTCGCTTACGAAACAACATAGCCTATGTGACACAAAGCAAACTTTACAGGAAAGCTGAAAGATCTTAATGAGCATCGGCGGTTTTATCATTTTAAATAAATTAATAAATAATCGTTATGGTAAAAAAAGCAGTTGCAAACTGCGTATGAACTCGTGGGGGCTAATTACAAAGTTACATTTAGTGGAAATAGGAGATGTTATGTTTAGTAGAAAAAGACCACATCAGCGCATTCTGTTGGACTTATAATGAAGTACGTGGTGAGAACATGCGAAATGCATGTGTTTCCATAGATAAAAAAAACACAATTTCCGGAACAATGTCACTTAGGTGGAGTTTCTTCAGCGCCGATATAAAATAAATTCTACTTGTTTTACATCTTGTTCAATGATGAAAATTTGCTAGAAAACATGGTTCTAAACATTTTCAAATAAATATAATGTCGTAAACTAAGCATATCTCATAGTTTTTTTCTTAATGAAATAAAATTACTTTATCGTTGTCGTATAAGGATTAGTGTTATAGAGTTGGTACAATGAGGAGTTTAGAAATGAAATTTCTCAACTATTATTTTCGTCCTGTGAGAAATCTCAATTGAAGTTGGATGGATCAGATTGATCTTCTTATGTGTTCAATATGTCAACAATTACGAATAAATACAAATGCAAGGATCACTGTCAGAGAAAAAAATGGATTCTTGAATTCTAAGTTTAACCTTTCACCATCCACTTAAAGTTTTCCACTCATAAAAGTGAATTACAACAAGATTTTACTTAGTTCATTCTTTTTTTAGCATAGCAACTACACCATTTTAGTTTATCATATATGTAGTATATAGAAAGTTTTGTAATCGTGAAAAAATTCGAAAGCGAGATTTCGACGGAAATATCAGTTTTGGCGACCCCTGATTCTAAAAAAAGTTGTTTTTGGCATAATGTCTGTCCGTCTCTTTCAAGATACTTGAATAATATTTAGCAGTGGAAATGGGCCAAGCAAATGAATACACGTTTTGTAAACTGAAATGAAAGATGTGATAATGATAAAATACGTAGGAGGACAGCAAAAGCACTGCTGATACGAGAATACATCAATTTCTATCTACAACGAAATTACATTTACATACCACTTTTACGATATTTATTTGACTGATATGTCACTATATGTTTTGGAATAATATTCTTAATATTTATTTTACTTTAAAATTTCAAATAAACGACAGTAATAAGTTCATCAAGCGACGTTGATCATGAATAGAACACAAGACGACCAAAATATGGAGGACCATATGCCAGAATGACCCTTTCACTATAATTTTTTTTTCTCACTCTATGCAGACGGAGAAAGTATGTGCAATGGTTTTGCACCTGTCTCTTATACACATCTAGATGTGTATAAGAGACAGNACCCATTCCTTTGTGTTTTTCAATTTAACATGAAGTTATTTTAAAAAATTGTGATCAGAGCTAAAATATTTTTACATGTTGGAGCCAGGTATGTTTTCTACTTCTTCTGTGATGGTCAATTTTACATTACAATTAAATTAATCGTTCTTGTTGGTTTGACATTCTAATTTTTCCTCTATCGTGTGAGGTTGTAGTTTTACAAGGAAAATTGTGTGACAGAGCTAGTAATATATACTTTTTTAAATTATCATTGGCAACTATTTGAAGTCACACATAATTTGACAATCAACTGTATTTGATTAATGTTTGTACAGTAAAAGTGAAGTCCATTAAATTATGATCTTGTAAAGGTTTTGAAATTTAACAACAATATATAAAATAATAAAACAGGGATAATATTTGTATGGAACCGAACAGTACTAATTTGAATGTGTATTCGATTGAATGAGTAGTTATTTCACAAGTAACATTTTTACTTCACTTCCCACCAGCAACTGAAAAGAACTGGTCCTTTTGTATAATTACTTTACTCTTCACTATTAATTTCTGATAGAATAAAACCTATTTTACTGGAACTGCATAAAACTTGAATATAAATTAAATAATCAGGATTTAAGACGATATCTATTTCGATACATATGAAATATTCTCCAGATTTTCAACTTCAAACTGAATCATTCCTATTGTCACGAGCGGTCGGGTTTACATGAATAAACTGTCACGCACATTGGGGGGATAGTTGCGAAATTTTGTTCACCAGAAGGAACGAGTCGTTTACCGTTCACTCCCTCTCCGGAATCGTTCACTCAATGTCGTTCCATCGTTCACATGTTTTCCCGCTCTTGTCAGTGGTNCACATTCTCGAGTTATATAATATATTAATGCCAGAATGTGAGACATATAATTTAGAAATAGTTAATAAAAATAATTATATATCAGAACTATGTAAGGAGAGGGAAAATTGAGATATTGCGTATCCCATATTCTTCTGTCATATCCATATAAGAATAAAACGAAATGAAGTGAGTTCACATTAATTTTATAGTGATTTTTGATATCTTTTTATTCCTTGGGCACAACAATTAAACGATTTGTGTCGAAGATGCCATATTGCTTTTCGACCACTGTAAGAACTTCCCTACCCAGTGACGTGTGTTGGTACTAGTAATAGGGCACTCTCAATGACGTCATCCCACCATTTTACTACAAACGTGAGGGGAAATCAAGCGCTTGACTTGAAACTACTTATGACAGAGGAAAAGGATCTCCACATGATAAAGTCCATGTATTTGAGTAGACTCGAGGGAGTTGTCCGAGATCGTTACTTGGACAAAATTTCGTGTATGGGTGGACTGGATCCATATGAAATGACAGGGTTTTCAAGGAAAGTGAAGGAAATGCCTGCCACAACATGCGCTCAGGCTCAAGAGTACCTGGTAAATATGGTTAGTTTTTACACATTCAGACACTGTTTAGCGAGAAAGGCCTTACGATTGAGGTGAGTTTGAGTTGAAATCGAGGTGAGTAATTTAGGAGAAACTTGAGTTCCACAGTCTTTCCAGTTTCTAAAAGTCTGTGTGCCAACATTTACCACATCTGAGCCAGTGCATGCTTCAGGAAACTCTTCAAGTTCTTCATTCATACTACCATCTTCACTCCTTACAATTATTTCACCTTCAACTTTAATATCCTGTTTATATAGTCATCAGTAATTTCGGTAGCGATAAACTCCAACTTCTGATTTGAGACCCAATCCGGATGTATATCGTCTCGACTAGGAGAACCTACACAAACAGTGAAAACAGTATTTAAATTAGAATAAATCTAGTCGAAACGAGAGATAATGCTTGATTGTGGAAATATCGAAGGCCTGTGATGTGAATATTTCAAAGGTTTTAACACAAAGCATAAAACGGACAATACATTTACTCCTATGCTAGTGTAACAATATTTTGTACGAATGGTAATTGATAAACAATTTATTTCTTACGTGACATAAAATGGTCGTCGCAAACCCGAAGATCTTTCGGAATTTCCCTAGGAAACTCTCCGAACAAACGGTACAACCATAGCGATCGTCTTTCGATGAGTTGTTCTTTTGTGCATTTAAACTTTAATTACTCGGTGGTAATTAAAACATTTCTTCTTCCCACACGATTGAAATTGTCTGCCCACATGGTTGTAACGTGTATTCACGCAGCACGTCTTCGTCATAATAATAAGGAAAATGCACAGCAGTTCCAGGAACACTGCACCTACGCATCTCAAATGTTCCACTCAATTTTCCCTCGATATCGCTTAGTTCCTCAGCCTCGTATAGAAAGCAGCGATTCGTATAGAAGGCTATTGAGAATGCTCTATAGAGCACAGGAGTAGGAACGTTCGTAGGGGAGGATTTTTACGTTCTGAAAGGTCAGTTCTCGACGAATTATTTCAACTGTTGATGGTTATATTGGATAATGATTGCGTAAAGAACAATATTGTTGGATTATCTATTCGAGGATATAAAACCATATGTACTGATCATTTTCTAAAAAATAATGAATATATCATATGATCTTTAGATGGGCTGAACACAATATTTGTTGTGAGAGTTTTTCAGTTGTCAGCGTAAAAGTGTCTAGGTTTTCTATATTCCAATAAGTTAACGTTATTTCATGTTTTGTTTCTACGTTGCTGTGTTTGCTATTTGTATAACCTGATGTAATCTATAAAAGAGGCTTCTCTAATATTAAACAGATATAATTTCAATGATATCGATCAGTTTTCTGGAATAACGTAAGGTAGAGAAAAATTTTAATATTTAGATGAACGAAGAACGACCGTTCACCAGAAGGAACAATTGGGGTGAACGATTCACTGAAAGAACTCGTTCTTTTGGATTCGTTCGTTCGCGAACGTCACATAAAGAACATTAGTTTGAACAGTAATTGCCAGTACGTCAGCATGTTTCTGCTATCCAGACAGACAGATGACCCAGACGTCTGAGGTGAATGAATAGGCGTCTGTCGGAATATGAATGGCGTAATGTGGCGCAATAACGAACAAAGGAAAATAGACCGTTTAATTAGAAAAATAAGTAATTAAAGGAACACGAGAAAGTCACATCCGTTTTACCCCCTAGCAAAAATGGTAACTTATAAATTAATTGAATTAAGATATTTCTTCCTTCACATCATCCAGTTTTTAATTTTACTGGAATACAAAAATGAACATATATCAAACTAATAAAAAGTAATCAATAAAAATTTAAAATTAATATTACAGTACATATATGTTCTGTATTATTAATATATTGTTAATATTCTGTACGTATATGTTCCGTTGATCAAACAACAATAAACGAACAAACATAATTTTTTTACAGATTTCGCAGTATTCAATAGCTAGGAATGTGAAAATAGTCAAATAACTATTTACTTTTCAATACTTGGATAAAGTTTTAACAATAATTCGTTATTTAAAATTTCTGAGTTCTTGAGAAAATCTGAGCATTAGTCGTTTGGAACTACTGTATTAAAATATCTTACTTTTCAATCTGTTGTATAATACAGCAGGAAACAGAATAGTACCGGCCGCTGGGCTATAGGATTGGGGGTTGCAAATTCTTTGAGCCCACATATCCCAGATGGGGGTGAACAAGAATGTCACCTTGGAGTACCTTGAGGGTTAGATGATATCCCTTCCATCCCCATTAGACACATAAGTAATTACGAAACTCTAAAAACCCTGTGAACACCATTTTCGATGTATGCCACTCCCCTGCTCACATAAATCCCCCAGATCCATACAAATATACTTTCTACTGGAACGCTGACTTTGTGTTGGGTCTGCGAGCCGACTGCCTGGCACAGTTCCCCCACCTCAGTCGGGGCTCGGTTGGCTGGACCTCCATATAACCCATCGTTTTCATTGAAGCTTTTTCACTTATGCATAATAGTTTTATGTTTTACTACAGTGGAGTTATTTTAGTGGAACAAGGGACTATTAAAGTTACGACAATTTATCAAAATCCATGTATTTGAGTGTTATAACACTATGAATAATATTATAAAAGACGTTCATTTTTTATACGTACGTGGTTTAATTTAGATTCATCCTGTAATATCTATAAAAAGTAATAAAATAGAATTCATTAATATTATAAAAGATAGAATTCATTAATATATTTATATAAATTTACAATAAGTATTTGACTATAGAACTGATACAATTTGAAATAAAACAAGCTTTTTAAGCTTCTGACGCACACCAAGTTTTGATTTATTTAACTGAGAGATGATTTTTTTAACGAAAAAATGAAAGAGGAAAAAAAAAGAAAATTATAACAAAATAAAAA